>SZWC01033494.1:0-12260 GCA_023375785.1 Penium margaritaceum | reverse complement strand
CCCTCCCACCAAAGTGCCTGTGAGCCCCGCCTGGAAGGAGGCTCAGCAAAGTCACACTGATTGGGTGCAAGTAAGGGCTGTCTGTAGAGAGCAAAGCATTGATGTCTCGTCGGACTCTGTCAAACAACAGAGCATCAAAGTTCAGGCTGCTCTGTTTGGAGCAGACGCTGTAGTGCAAGCCCACTTCTGTCCAGTGCGGGGTCGAGCAGTAGTAGCAGTGGAAGTAGCAGCAGCATAGACAGCAGTGACAGCAGTGGCAGCAGCAGCAGCAGGTACAGCAGCTGCAGCATTAGCGATGGCAGCTTTGGCAGCTTTGGCAGTAGTGCCAACGGTAGCACTGGCAGCAGTGACAGCAATGGCAGCAGTGCAACAGCAGCTGCACTGGCAGCAGCGGCAGCAGTAGGCAGCAGCAGCAGTGGAAGCAGCTGTAGCTGCAGCTGCAGCAG
Organism: Penium margaritaceum; assembly: GCA_023375785.1. Classification (NCBI taxonomy): domain Eukaryota; kingdom Viridiplantae; phylum Streptophyta; class Zygnematophyceae; order Desmidiales; family Peniaceae; genus Penium; species Penium margaritaceum. The sequence continues at coordinate 11,814 of SZWC01033494.1, read as the reverse complement.
CAGTGGCAACAACGGTAGCAGTGACAACTGTATGCAGCGGCGACACCAACAGTAGCAGCAGCAGTAGTGGCAGCAATATCCAGCAGCAGTAGCAGTAGCAGCAGTGGCAGCAGCAGCAGCAGCGGCAGCAGCAGTGGCAGCAGTAGCAGCAGCAGCAGCAACAGCAACAGCGGCAGCAGTAGCAGAAGCAGCAGTAGTGGCAGCAGGAGTAGCTGGAGGCCGAAGCAGAAGCAGCAGCAGCAGCAGCAGAAGGAGAAGAAGAAGCAGCAGCAAAAGCAGCAGCATTAGTATCAGTAGCAGTAGCTGTGGTACCAGAGTAAACAGCTGTAGTAGTGGAAGCTGTAGGCAGTGGCGGCAGCAGGGGCAACAGTGGCAGAAGTGGCAGAAGCAGCAGCAGAGGCAGCGGTAGCAGTAGTAAGCCGCAATGGCAGGAAAGGCAACAATGGCCGTAGCGGCAGCAGCAGCAACTGCAGCAATGGCGGCAGTGGCAGTTATGGCAGCAGCGGCAGCAGTGGCAGCAGTGGCAGCAGTGGCAGCAGCAGCAGCAGCAGCAGCAGTAGCAGCAACAGCGGAAGCAGTAGGCAATAGCAGTAGCATGTAGGCAGCAGTGCCAGCAAAGGCAGGAATTACAGCAGTGGCAGCAGATTCAGAAGTGGCAGCAGTGGCAGCAATGACAGTAGTAGCAGCAGTAGCAGCATTGGAAGCAACAACAGTAGTGGCAGCAACGACAGCAAAAGCAGCAGTAGCAGCGGCAGAAATGACAGTAGAAGCAACAGTTTCAGCATCGGAAGCAAAAACAGCAGTGGCAGGAGAACGTTGCAATGGGAATAGCGGAAGCAGTGGCAACGGTGGTAGCAGCGACAGCAGCTATAGCAGCGGCAGAAATGGCAGCAGCAGCAGCAGCAGCAGCAACAGCCAACGTTGTCTGGCCTGCAGCATGGTTGCGACTCTGGATATTCACAGCTCACCAAACCTCACTCTTGTTGTCAATTCGGTCATTACTCACTTCCAACTACATTTCTGGCACTAACTTCTGAGTTCAATTGTTCCCTTTCACAGCCGAGCAGCGAGCGCTGCTCAGGCGCTAATTCTGGGCACAACAGGCCACACACCTCAGTCCAAGTGTGTGAGGCAACATTGAGAAATTGCTAGGAAGCTTGCCAACCTTGATGTTGCTGACGTGGCGACACTGTCAAGTCAGGTGGCGCACTAGCAAGCAAGCAGGTGCAAGAAACAACAAGGATCAGGCTAGGGAGACGCGCAAAGTCTCATAAACTCCAATAGCTTAGTAATGCAGATAGGAATGACAACTGACAAGCTCACAACATGAATAGCTACTGCAGCGCACGGCGGGTGATGCACGCGACAGTGTCAGTTTGTCCTAGATCCGGCCCAAAACCACCGTTTTGGCCATAACTCTGCGCACAGGTATCCAAACGCAATATCGTCTGAACCTTGAGATGCAGAATCTCGAGCCAGGCGCTAAGACTGGTGATACGCACAAGTCCGGCATCAATCGGTGGACAGAGAATGCAAAACATGAAAATCGGGCTCGAGAGCCAGTCCACCGAGAAAACTCTAGCATCTAAAAACAAACCGCAAAGCACCCCGGCAAGCACCCAAGATGTCGTGGCAGCTACTGGTGAGTGGAACCACCACTCGTCGGTGCTCCAGCGCAGGCTGCGTCCGCATCAAGGATCTGCGCGAGCATGGACACGACCGAGTGGTCACAGTAAGCTCTACAAACAAACGCGGACGACTTACTTCACAACAGACAGAACATAGTCTTGCCCTGACCAGCGCAACACCTTTCCTAGGCTCACAGCTGATTGAAGACGAAGCGAATGACGAAGGTCAGAGAGGAGGTGATTAAGAAGGTGCATAGAAGCTTCCTAGCAACACAGCCGCTGACCGGGCGTCAGTGCCTGATCAGACGGTGACGACGGTCACATGTCGTACACACAACGGCAAGGGTTTGGCTAGGAGACACGAGACACAGTGTCAGAATGCGTCGATATAGCATGTGCAGAGAGAAATGACAAATGACAGGTCCAAGGCATGAATACCTACCGCGGCGCACGGCGGGTGTCGCACGCGGCAGTCCAAGAGCTGTCCTAAAACCGGCCCAAAACCACTGTTTTGGCCGTAACTCTGGGTACACATGTCACAATGCTACGCCGTCTGAACCTAGACGTGCAGAATCAAAAGACGGACGCTACAACTGGTCACATGCATGCATCCATCGACTGACAGTGAGCATACAATGCAAAAACATGCAAATAGGCCTCATGGCCAGTCTGTCGAAAGACGCCTGCAAGACGTAGAAGACACAGCAAAGAGTCCCGGTGGCATCTGGGGCTCTAGAACAGTGGTCGGTCAGCTCCAAGCGGGTAGTCCGCCGCCTGTCGTCGCGCCGGTGTCACCAGGGCCGCCTGCCTTAGGGATCTGCACGAGTATGGACACGGCCGAGTGGTCATTGTAAACTGTACAGGAACGGTACAAAGCAAAACACTCCCCCATGACCCGATGGTACGCATGTCCATACGCGTGCAGCACTAGTACAACCACATAGTGGGTGACACAGACAGATGAGACGCAGACGTACATCCCACACCCAACCACTGTCACGTACGGGGCGAAGCCAAACAAAATGAATGGCCACCAGGAACTTTCCGCGGGCAAGTGCCTTCGTCAAGAAATCAGCACGCTGCAAGTCAGTGCCAACCCACATGATGGAGATCACGCGTCGCTCCACCAGATCACAAACGAAGTGATGCTCAACCGCAATGTGCTTTGTGCGAGCATGAAAAACACCAGAGTTCTCCACAATGGCACGAGCACTCTGGTTGTCGCAACGCAGCACAATGGCGGGTACTGACTGCCCAAGCTCAAGAAACAAGCGCTGCAGCCAAACTGCCTCAGCAGCCCCTGCGCCCAAAGCCACATACTCTGCCTCCGACGAGCTACGTGCGATGCACCCCTGCTTCCCACTTCGCCAAGACAAAGCGGTACCACCGAGCAGAAACACGTAGCCAGTGCGACTGCGCCCATCAGGGCTCCAAGCCCAGTCGTTGTCAGTGTAGCCGTCAAGGACCACCGAACACTACCGACGAAAGCAGAGTCCAAGATACAGCGTGGAGACCACGTACCGTACCACTCGCACAGTCGCGTGAAGAGCTCTCGCACGTGGGGCCTGCGAGAACTGAGCAAGGAGGTTGACGGCGAACGCGATGTCGGGACGCGTGGTAGTGGCCAGGTACATCAGAGATCCGATAAGACGGAGGTACAAGGTCACGTCCACTGTCTCCCCCAGCTGTGTAGGGTCATCCACCTTCAAGGCATCCTGCCCATCAGGTGTGAGGGGTGTGGAAGCGGTGGGCACTACACCAAGGAGATCGATAAAGCGCTCCCCCACGACTCGTGCGTATCGGGCCTGGTGCAGCAACAGTGTCCGATGTCTACGATCTCGTACGATCTCCATACCAAGAAAAACCGATGCAGGACCGAGGTCCTTCATCCTGTAGGTAGTCTGCAGGACAGCCTTGGCCTCTTTCACGGCCTCCAGGGACGGAGACGCAATCAGAAGGTCATCAACATAGACCAGGATGGCAGTGAACCGCTCGGGTGTCGGTAGGATGAAGAGCGAGGGGTCTGCCTCGCTCTGTACGTACCCTGCACGAGTCAAGGTGCCAGTGATCTCCCGGTTCCAACACCGTGGAGACTGCTTGAGGCCGTACAAGGACTTGCGCAAGCGCCAGACCTTGTCACCGTCCTCAAAGCCTTGTGGCTGAGCCACGTAAACCTCCTCATCCAGAGAGCCATGGAGGAACGCGTTGTTCACATCCATTTGGTGTAGTTCCCAGTCATGCTGAGCCACTACACCGAACAGAGCTCGAGCTGAGGTCATGCGGCCGATAGGGGCAAAGGTGTCAGTGTAATCAACTCGCTCAATCTGAGAGAAAACCTTGACGACCAAGCGGGCCTTGTAGCGTTTCAGTTAGCCATCCGGCTTCACTTTCTTGCGAAAGACCCACTTGACCTGAATCGCCTTCCTCCCAGGGGGAAGGTCGACCAGCTCGTAGACTCTGTGCTCTCGGATAGCGCGAAGCTCATCCTCGCAAGCAGCTCGCCAGGCATCAGCATNCAACTCCCTCAATCTGAGAGAACCCCTTGACGACCAAGCGGGCCTTGTAGCGTTTCAGTTAGCCATCCGGCTTCACTTTCTTGCGAAAGACCCACTTGACCTGAATCGCCTTCCTCCCAGGGGGAAGGTCGACCAGCTCGTAGACTCTGTGCTCTCGGATAGCGCGAAGCTCATCCTCGCAAGCAGCTCGCCAGGCATCAGCATATTGCGATGAGAAAGCCTCCCTCAATGTGCCCGGGTCAGGCGCCATAGAGGGGGAACTCTGCATGGCAAGTGCACACGCCTCAGTGTCAGGCCTGACGGTCACGAGATCAGTTGCTGCGTCATAGGCGATATGGAACTGGCGAGTGACCAGGTCGTGCCCTATGGGGCACGCTGGATGTACCTCTTAAAGCTCAGTGCGGACACTGAGGCCTAAGGCCTTTGTGCTGGATCACCGCTCGCAATGCTGGGAGAGGAACGCCTGGGTCCGGGACCCGACGCTCGCTGAGCTCCGGAATCCAGTGGTCGAAGGCGACCACCGGGCACACGGGAGTAACCGAAGGTCGAGGGGCGCACCTCAGGCTCAGGAACAGGTACGACCACAGGGACAGGTACGAGCACAGCTGGTGAGGGCTGAGACGAGGCAGCCGGAGATGTCGTGCGAGGAGATGCGTGTGTGGGGGACACAGAGCTGGGAGTGACAGCGGGCAAGGCTGGCCCGGACACTGAGACAGGAGTGTCAGCCGACGTAGGGATAGGAGTGGGCTGGACTGGGTCATACGCCGGAGCAGGGGTGCCAGTAGACTCAGGTGGTGATGCAGGAGGAGGCGTGAGAGCAGCGGTACCTGTGGGGTGTGAAACAGGCTGAACGGGTGGGATCTCTAGACCAACGGCAATGATAGCCGGATCATCATGTGCTGAAGACCGAGAGGGGACTCGAGCGGACACATCAGCCTGACAAGGAATGGTCGCTGGCGGAGAAGTCTCCCCCATCCGCCGAGGACCCTCACAGGAAGGGACATGAGCTGTAGAGAGGGCTGTGATCGAAGTCAGATCACGGTATGTGGGTGACTCAAAAAACAGCGCGTCACGGGACTCAATGACACAACGGCGAGTGGGGTCCAAAAAGCGCCAGGCCTTCCACCGCGGGGAGATGCCGATGAAGGCACACAAGCGACCACGAGGGGAGACCTTGGACCCCTGCTGGTCCTCGGTGTACCACACGGAGGCCAGAGAACCCCAGACGCGAGCGAGACGAAGATCAGCACGGTGGCCAAACCAGAGCTTGTACGGTGTAATATGATCCGGAAGCGGACCATGCGGGAGGCGGTTCCAGACCCAAGTCATGTAGGCGAAGCCCTCGAAGGCGAAGGACTCCGGGAGACCGCACTCAGACCGCATGGCGCGGACCGCATCCTCCATGGTGCGGTTCCAGCGCTCAGATACATCGTTCTGCTATGGGGTAGTAGGAGCGGAGACCTGGTGAAAAATGCCGTGCTCAGCAAAGAAGGAGTCCATATCACTGAGGAACTCGCCGCCGCGATCTGAGCGAAAGGTATGTAGCGTGTGGCGAGACTGACGCTCAGCCATCACGAGCCAGAGCCGAACCGCAATGGCGGCGTCGCTCTTCTGACGCAGACTGTCGACCAACCGCATCCGGGTGAATTCATCAGTCAGCGTCAGAACATACCGGCCCCTCTCGGACAGGGACTCGACCGGGAGAGGATCGAGCAGGTCCGAGTGGACCAACTCGAGAGGCCTCAGCGCTCGGGAACGCGAATCAGGATAAGTGCACCGGTGCATCTTTCCCTGAGCGCAGACAGTCGGTCTTGGGCGGCTTCTCGAAAGAAGCCACATCAAGGCCAAGAGCGGGCTATGTCCGAATGAGCTTCGACACATGGTCGGAGCCCACGTGACACAGACATCGTTGAAATAACCGCTGGTGTTCCGGGGATTGAACACCAGTGACAAAAATGTGACCAGAGGAGGAGGGAGAGCAAGGGGAGGAGGGCCGAGCAATGCGGTACAAATCATGTACAACTGAAGCACGCAGGACAATGCTACGGGTGTCAAGAGTAGTCACAGTCGCTGAATCAGCGGTATGCTCAACGGAGAGACCCATCAGAGTGCAGGCACACACAGATAGCAGACTGAGCTCAAGGTCAGGCACAAACAGCACGTCAGAGAGATACAGGGGGCCAGACACACCATCAAAGCATACAACCCCAACGCCGTGGACCGGTAAGGACTGACCAGAGCATGTACAAATAGAACGGACAGTCGTGACAGGACCAAGTACCACAAAGTCACTACGACGACACGTCATGTGGTGGGTGGCACCGGAATCGATGATCCAAGTGCCACCGGAGTCACGACTGGAGGACGTCACCGTACAACGAGCAATGGAACACTCGGCATTAGAGGGATGCTGAGCCGTCAGTGGGAAGGAACGACGTACATCACGAAGGTGAGACTCATGAATCCAGTCTGTGGAGTCAGGGCCAACATCATCACATGCGGACTGTGCTCCCCCACACGTGTTATCACGAGTCACGAGGACGGACGAACAAGCAGTCTGTGACCCACTCAACGATGACAACACACTCGCACCTCCCTGAAAGCGAAGCGCCAGAAGATGACGAAGCTCGGCGATGGTGCAATCATGTAGGTCTGGATCACTGTTGCTCGCTGGTGAGGACGCGGGAACAGCTGCAGTCGTGGTCGCCGCGCGCCCAGAGGAGTGTGCGGGCGACGTGTCGGACGCGGTGCGAGCAGCATGGGCAGCCTGAAATCCACGAGTGATGCGCTCCCAGTCAAACGGCTGTTGGCACTCGGTATAGCGATGGGCACCTCCACAGTTGTAGCAGTGCACGGAACGGCCACTGCTACCACCGGATGACGGCTGCTGCTGACCCAATCCACGCTTCTTATTCTTCTTCTTCCCCTGGGCAGCTGCTGCAACGCCCTGTGTCTGCGTGGGTGTAGACGGGGTCGAAGAGGAGGAGGAAGATGAGGTCGTGATGGAGGTGGATGAGGGTGACTGCAGGAGGGAAGATGGTGGTGATGCGAGGACTGCTGCAGCAAGAGAAGTCTCCTGATGCGCTACTGCTGCCTCGCGGGCCGATGTCACCTGGAGGAACAGCTGATGCGCCGAACGGAGCAGCTGTAGAGTGGGTGAGAAAGGCTCGAGATCAGCGTCGCTGTACCGTGTGAAGATGTCGGTGTACTCCAGGCGAACTCCGAGCATGATCATCCGAAGTGCCCACAGCTGTGTGCCCCCTGAGGTCCCCAGACGCGTGTAAATACGCATGGCGCGTCGCCAGTAATCCGTCGCAGGCTCCGCTGGTCCCTGACAGAGCAAGTGGAAAGCATGAATGTGAGACGCACTTGTAGCGTGCATCTCTGCGGCTAGTAGGGACAATGCCAGATCCTAACCTCCACGAGGATCAGCTCCGGTGCCTGTGCCAGCCTCGCCAACGAAGGTGCGGAAGTCGACGACAGTCTCGCGTGGCATGGCATAGAGACGTCCTCGCATGGCCCGGGCTGCTGTCAGCACCTGTGCTGGATTTGTAGACTGGTATGGGCTGTGGTAGTAAGGTCACACTCCCTCGGAAGTGGCCCACACCTGAAATAGGATCTCCCAGCAGTCAAATCCATCCTCATTGATGTAACGTGGAGGTGGTGCCTCAAAGTCCTTTGGTTGCCGCTCCGTGGGTAGAGCAACCGGAGGCTGAGGAGGGTGAGAGACGGGGAAAACTCCCGGAAGGGGGTGATCACCGGGGAAGTCTGGTGACGATCGTATCGGGGACACGGGTGGAGGTCGGGTACCCTTCTGCAGCTGACGGAGACGCTCCTGTAGAAGACGAATCTCCCGCTCCTGGGAGTCATCCTCGAAGCCTGGCATGAATGGCTCGTCATCAAGGAGGTCCGCAGGTGGTGGAGAAACCACACTAGGAGGTGAAGCAGGCGGAGCACCTGTCACTGGCACCTGGGCCGAGTGCTGGGTGGAGGCCGCAACGCCGGCAGCTCCCTCAGAAATCCGCGAAGGAGCCGTGGATTGAGCACGTAAAAGCTCAGTCAGCGTGCGGATCGCGTCAGTCTGCTCTCGCTGCACACGACGCATCTCCTCCTGCTGGCTGCGCAGGTCCGCAATGGCCTGCGAGCGAGGGCTCAACACCCCTGAAGAAGAGGAGGAGGGATCACCTGGTCCCTTGTCCTTGTCGTCGGGCGAACTCATGTCGCCGCTCACTGTGGGACGACAGGTCACGTTTGTCTGATTTCAAAACCGTCTACGTTTCTCGAGGAGTTGAAACACTGGCAACTTTTGACTTTCCGGGTGAAAATTTGGCTAAGTGTAATGCTGACGTCAGCAAGTGGTTGCTGACGTCAGCACGACCTGATGACGTCAGCAATCAACAATGCTGACGTCAGCTCATCCCCTCCCTTTTTTTTCTATCACGGTTCTGCGCGCGTGTGGAGCCGCTTCGTGGTGGCGTGCGGCGGCTCCGCGGAAGCTGCCCAGTAGCTTCCGCCCAGCTGTTGCTGCAGCTGTGCTGTCAGCTGCAACAGTAGCTGCGTCGCTGCGTGTGCAGCGGTGGCAGCAGCGGCTGCGCTGCTGCTGCTGCTGCGCGCTGCGGCTGCTGCTGCGCGCTGCAGCTGCTGCTGGCTGCCGCCGCCGCGCGCTGCTGTTGCTGCCGCTGCTGCGCTGCTGCTGCCACCGCGACTGCCGCTGCTGCTGTTGTGCCACTGCCGCCGCTGCCGCTGTTGCGCTGCTGCTGCCGACGCTGCTGCTGCATTGCTGCTGCCGCCGCTGCTGCCACGCTACTGCTGCCGCCGCCTCTACTGCTGCTCCTCTGCTGCTGCGGCTGTGGGAGGGCGGCTGCACGCACTGCAGCCGCCACACACCTCTGCGTGGCGGTACACGCCGCTGCTGTTGATGTCGCGCTCTGCAGCTGCGATCTCACGTGGTGGGTGGAGTGCGTTGATGGCGACCGGCCGTCTCCAACAGACCCCAGAAACTCTGCTGCAACGGTGACTCTCATTGCTGCTGTTCTGCTACGTCTCTGCTGCGCAGCTCAGAGAGAACTGTCTCACTGCTCTGATACCATAAGAAGGTGCGTAGAAGCTTCCTAGCAACACAGCCGCTGACCGGGCGTCAGTGCCTGATCAGACGATGACGACGGTCACAGGTCGTACACACAACGGCAAGGGTTTGGCTAGGAGACACGAGACACAGTGTCAGAATGCGTCGATATAGCATGTGCAGAGAGAAATGACAAATGACAGTTCCAAGGCATAAATACCTGCCGCGGCGCACGGCGGGTGTCGCACGCGACAGTCCAAGAGCTGTCCTAAAACCGGCCCAAAACCACTGTTTTGGCCGTAACTCTGCGCACACATGTCAGAATGCTACGCCGTCTGAACCTAGATGTGCAGAATCAAAAGACGGACGCTACGACTGGTCACATGCATGCATCCATCGACTGACAGTGAGCATACAATGCAAAAACATGCAAATAGGCCTCATGGCCAGTCTGTCGAAAGACGCATGCAAGGCGTAGAAGACACAGCAAAGAGTCCCGGTGGCATTTGGGGCTCTGGAACAGTGGTCGGTCAGCTCCAAGCGGGTAGTCCGCCGCCTGTCGTCGCGCCGGTGTCACCAGGGCCGCCTGCCTCAGGGATCTGCACGAGTATGGACACGGCCGAGTGGTCACTGTAAACTGTGCAGGGACGGTACAAAGCACAACAGTGATTAGCTCATGCTAGTTGGGCAAGCATCGCACAATAACTGTGTGCGGACACCATCGCCATCCGTAAGGTCAAGGCCGATCTTATTGTTTACAACGGAGGGTTGCACAGACTTACAATAGACTAGGGTGTAGAAGGGAGATTAATACGAACAAACGAGCCACAAACCGTCCGTGACATGTTTATGGTCTCTGTGTCTATAGTGCATCCCTTTCCTTCCTCACGCAGTTCAACATGCAGTGGCTCTAATCTAACTCGGAAAACTACCACTACTCTCCGATGAATGTCGATTGATGACATCAGGAGCAAGAGCGAGCAAGATGGGCCTTTTTGAATCGTTGAGCAGCTCGGTCAAAAACACGCAATCACTATGGCCAGAGCCAGAGCCATAGGGTTGCCGAGAAACGTCTCGGGATGATCACGACGTCCATAGAGAGGCAAAGACCATAGGCTGGCCCTTCCAGCAGTGCTGCAGGGTGTTGTCCAGCGACCTGTGAGGGAACACCTTGAGCGCTGGGTGCGACCGCTCGCCCTCAAGCATCGACTGCAGCGCCCCAAAAACCCTCGGCAAGCCTGCGGCAGGGCGCAGCCCGCACCGTGCAAACTCTCTCGCCCACATGTCGGCGGTGCGCGGCATGACGCGGATCTCCTCGTATGGCTGCAGGGCCTGGACTGCCAGCTGGCCCATCGCCATGTCCTCCATCACCACCACGTGCGGCCGCTTCTCCTTCCCTCCCATCTCGTCATGAAGGTCGAAGGCCGCGCCCACATAGTCGAGGCTGCTCTGGAGGCGGGACAGGAAGAAGGTGGAGGCCGTGTCCCAGTCGTAGTCCATGACGACGACCAAGTCGGGTTTGATGGTCGAGAGCCACTGCATGACACGCCGAAGAGGGAAGGGGTAGGGGGATGGGGAACAAACGGCAAACAACAATGAGAAAGGAGCGCCCTGAGCAGGGGGAATGGGAAGTGGGGGGGGGAGAGGAAAGGTCAAAGCTGTCAGGAAAATGCAGGGCACACAAAGTTGAGGTCTTTTTGGGAGACTGGAGAGGAAGAAGGTGGATTCTTTGCCATGGTCAAGGTCCATGACGACGACCACCATGTTGGGCTTCACGCCTGGGAGCCACTTGCATGACCAAGAAAGAAATACATTCTTAGCCATTTTGCAAAAAAGTTAAAGTTCTCTTCTCTGCCTGCATGTGCCATTTTAAGATTGAGAGCGATGTATTCCTGGATGAGCCAGTGCATGGGGAAGGAAGAGGAACAGGGAAGGGAGAAAACTGAGACAGCAAACAGACCACACAACAAAAGGAGGAGGGAGAAGGTAGAGGGGAGGGGGAAGGGGGTGAGGGCCCTGCAGCTGCAAAGCCTGCTTCTGTGCTTGTGCCTACAAAGCCTGGGCCTCCACCTGCGCCTGTAATGCCTGTGCTTGCGCCTGTAATGCCTGTGCTTGCGCCTGTAATGCCTGTGCTTGCGCCTGTAATGCCTGTGCTTGCGCCTGTAATGCCTACACCTGCGCCTGTAATGCCAGTGCTTGCGCCTGCAATGCCTGCTCCAGCGCTTGTGCCTGCGCCTGCGCCTCCAAAGCCAGCTTCTGTGCCCACAAAGCCTGAGCCTGCACCTGCGCCTGCAAAACATGTGCTTGCCCCCGCAGAACCTGCACTTGCGCCTGCACAGCCTGCACCTGTGCAGCTTGCGCCTGTGCCTACAAAACATTCCCCTGCGCTTGCGCTTGCGCCTGTACAGCCTGCGCCCGGGCCTGCAAACCCTTTGCCTCAGTCTACAAAGTCTGCGTCTGTGCCTCCAAAACCTGCACCTACAAAGCCTGCACTACAAAACCTGCACTACAAAACCTGCACTACAAAACCTGCACTACAAAGCCTGCACTACAAAACCTGCACTACAAAACCTGCACTACAAAGCCTGCACTACAAAACCTGCAC
>SZWC01033486.1:0-19535 GCA_023375785.1 Penium margaritaceum | reverse complement strand
TGTCGTGTTGTGTCGTGTCGTGTTGTGTCGTGTCGTGTCGTGTCGTGTCGTGTCATGTCATGTCATGTCGTGTGGTGTCGTGTCGTGTCGTGTCGTGTCGTGTTGTGGCATGACGTGATGTGATTCCGACGATGTACAATCGTAGAATGTGTTATCTTTCTTCTGTCCAACTGGGATGCAGATGGGGTGTGTTGTGTCATTTGATGTTGCTCACATTGTGTGTTGTGTCGTCTCATGTTGTGCGTTGTGTCATGTCATGTCGTTCACCTAAACGAAGTGTGATATGCCATTGTGTGTCTTGTTCTGCTGTGCAATTTTGCATTGTTTCATTTTGTGTCCAGTCGTGTTCTGCCGTGTTGTGTCGTGTCATGTCGTATCGTATCGTGTCGTGTCATATCGTGGCATGAGGTGATGTGACTCCAGCGATGTGCAAAGCAAAGGACAAAGAACGTGCCATCTTTCTTGTGTCCAACTGGGTTGCAGAAGATGGGGTGTTTTGTGTCGTGTCATGTCGTGCACATTGTGTGTGTTATGTTGTTTCATGTTGTGTGTTGTGTCGTGTTGTGTCGGTGTCCTGAACGGGGTGTGATGTGTCATTGTGTGTTGAGTCCTACCGTGTCATGTCGTGTCATGTCATGTCATGTCATTTCATGTCGTGTCATTTCATGCAGTGTTGCTACGAGGACACACGACCTAGAGAGTTAGAAAATTCTCTCATGGCACACTCCTAGTGGTCACGCACAATCCCATGGAGAATCGCCATGTGTCCATGGCTACCACACAAGGATCTCAGCTCACCTACAAAGTAAGGAGAGGTACCTTTTTCCTAGTGAGCACATGCTTACAAGGCAACCCAAGAATCTAGGACCTTTTCACATATTTCTCCCATCAGGTTTTGACCCTGGACCTCTTGCCTTTTTCTTTTCTCAGGCTAAGGCATGGAGCCATCGCCCATGGTCACCCAAACACCGGCAGTCGATGACCCCGAAAATCTCCAAATTTCATATCTCTCAATCCGACCGTTGGATCGGCCTGAAACTTGGACAGTAAACATTGTGCAACCTGATCTATCCAACGATAAATTTCAATTGAAAATCGGAGCCGTTATCTGGTAGTTTCCCGGAACTTTCTCCTGTGGACGTGAAATTGAGCTGGATGGCTCCTTTCCCAATAATTCTGAAAAGGAAACCTGGTTTTCTTGGTAGAATTCATGATAGATGTGCTTGGAGGAAAGCATGAAAATTCTTCAATAAGTCCTTGTCATGGTAAGAGAAAAAGGAACCCCTTCATATAAATATCGATGGCTAGTATACCTTTGCACGAACACATGTCCTCAATGGCATGGGTTTTAGATCCTTCTTCCTACTATTTGTCTTTGTTGACTCTAAACCTTATGCCCCCATGTCGTTGGCAAATAATGCAAATATGTATGAGAATAAACCTTACTTGTACTTCAAAACCTATCGTAAAGTGGACATGATAAGATGTTGAGAAGTCGTGAAACAATTAAAAACAAGAAGATGTGATCTTTCTAATGAAAACCTGATAGTATGGAATCCCTACAAACCTAGAACACATTAACTACGAGTCCAATTTAAACGCAAACTACATTTGGTAACTTTCCAATGCATAACATAAACACGATACGTTTTTTGGCATTTGAATAAGTATCTAACAAGAATGTTGACTGTGTTCATGCTTGTAACATTATGTTATGGTTCACGGGTTCTTTGTCCATTACTCTCATGTTGACCCACTCTGTAGCCGGCTTGACTCGTTAAAATTGTTTTCTGATGAAGAACTTTGGCGAGAGAATGAGACGGGTGGCTAAAGCAGCAGGGCATGACATGGGTATATGCCTCAGTCGAATAGCTTGGCGGAGCGGGTGAACCAAACGCTTCTGAACATGGAATGGACCGCTTTGGTAGATGCAAAATTGCCCCGATAATTCTGGACAGAAGCTTTGTGTGTGGTGAGCTACACCATCAACCTCATCCCAACAGTGGCACTGAAGGGGAACAGCAACTGGAGGAGACCGGAAGGGGTTTGGAGCGGGCACAAGCCAAGTGTGGCATACCTAAACGAGTTTGAGTAGAAGGCGCATGCCATGGTGCCAGTTGACAGCAGCGCGACAGGAAATTGGAGCCACGGGCAATGTCGTATCTCTTCCTCGGCTATGAGAGCATGCGTAAAGCATACTAGGTCAACAACATCTGCAAGGAGGAGGTAATTCGCAGCTTAGCCGTCGAGTTTGACAAGCAATAGAGCTATCTCAAGAGAAACAACGTGAGTGTTCTAGACTGTCCAAAGCCTGGAGAGTAGTTCTAGCTCCTTGACTACAAGAAGGAGCTGGCGGATGCTAAAGTTGAGCATGTGGCATTGGAGTAAAGCGATGCACGAGCGGTGGCATCCAAGGCAAAGGACTCCAATGACGATCAATCTAATGAGGAAATCTACTAGATGGATCCGGTGGATGAGGCACAAAAGGTTCTAGGGCGTGCACTCCTGGCGGAGTATGCATCGGGCGTCGGTGGAAAAACCACGGGACGCACTGTCCGTCCGGGTGATGTTTCACTGGAGTGGGAAAGATCCTTAGGGATCCGTCTGGTCAATGATTCACCAGAGCTAGCAGAGTCAGAGGGATTGCAGCACAGCAACAAGGCATTACCAAAACTGCCGTGCTGCAGCAGGAGGGAATAGAAAGCACAGAAGTGTTTCGATGCTAGCACTGGTCCATAGTTTCGCATGGTGCAGTGCATGCTGTGTGCCCCAACGGAGCTGAACATCGTACATGAGGCAATTCACCACCTAAAGGGGAGCAATGGGGCACAGCCTTTAAATGGAGCTGGCATCCATCACAGAAAATGACACATAAGAGCTGGTTGATAGGCCGAAAGATGCCAAGGTCATCAGCTCAAAGTGTTTCTTTAAGACAAAGTTCACAAAGGAAGGTGTGGCTAACAAGGACAAGGTGCGGCAGCTCGCACAGGGATATGCAAGCATAAGGGCGAGCAATACGATGACAATTAGCTCCCATTGCCAAGTTCACAAGCATCTAGGCAATCATTACGGTGGCAGCTAGGAAGGACATGGAGCTCCATGGACGTAAACATGACCTTCCTTAAATGGCATCAAAGGAAAAAAGATCTGCATGGAGGTGCCGGAGGGGGTGGAGGCGCTGGAGGGCAAGGTGTACAAGCTGCAATAGTCCTTATACGGTCAAAAACAATCGCCTAGATGCTGGTACAACGGATGGACATCCTCATGGAACAACTTGGCTTCAAGAGTTGTGAGTCATACAACAACATGTAGGTACATCACGACAAGAAGCTCCATTAGGTCATTGCACTCTATGTGGAAGACCTCATTTTGTGCTTGACAGACCTGTCGAGCCTATATCAACTGAAAGAGAAGCTGACAAGCAGATTCCACATGTCAGAAATGGGTGAGCTAGAGTAATTCCTCCGAGTGAGCATCACGTGGCATTGGAGGGTGCCTACGCTTGAGCTAGGACAGGCCAAATGAGTGGCCGAGGTGCTGAAGCAGTATGGCATGGAGGAATGCAAACCAGTTGGCAATCCTGTCTTCACGACCTGTAAACTTAGTGCAGAAATGGCACCGCAGACAAAAGAAGAACGGGAGGATATGGCAAGGGTGCCTCACCAATCTACGGTAAGCAGCCTCATGTACACTAGGGTGGCAACTCGACCAGACTTGGCCTCCCCCCCGCTCCCCCCGGCCCGCCGCACTGCTGAGGAGGTCAACTCTTAGTTGCAAGCTAAGATCCTCCTGGCCTTGCCGGATAGTGAGAGTCCCATGATCACACCCTTGGTGGTCCTTGCTGGTATTGGAAGGCCAGCACCTTCCAACAAGCTGAAGTACCCAAAGGTTGCTGAGTACGTGCACAACGAGTAGATATGACATGGCGGTCGAGAGAGTGCAGCGACATCAAGTTCTGTTTACACAGTTCAACCTCACAGTGGAGGCCAAGGCGACAAGTAGAAGGATGCCACAGAGGGCACCAAGAAGGGTGAAAAGAAGGGGAAGTGCTTCAACTGCGACAAGGAGGGCCACTATGTGCGCAACTATCCCAAGAAGAAGCCAGCCAGCTGCATCGGGGCAGGAAAAAAGACGAGCAGGCCCTCATGGAATACATCCCCACTGACTTGAAGGATCCAGGAGTTACCGTCATTGACTCCAGATCAGGCCGTCAGACCTAATGGAATAGGGCAGCATTTATCACATACAGCTCCTCGGACCGACGTATGACGGTGGCCAATGGCAAAAAAGAGGTGGCCGCCGGTGAGGGTAACGTCCGCATCGAGTCAATTGTGGATGGTAAACCTGTCACGAGCACAATCCATGACGTGCTCCACATTCCCAACTTTGGGGCAAACCTGCTCTCCGTCAGCCGCCTTATCGACAAGGGACTTAAGGTGCTCTTCACGAAGAAGGAGGCCGTCATCCGCATGGAGGGTAAAGGCAAGGTGATTGCGCGTGCCAAGAGGGAGGAAGACTTCCACCTGCTACGCGTAAAGATCCTCGGCAGCCGGGCATGGTCCAACGCCGCCAATCTTGCAACGAAGGATGAAGGAGACTGGGACCTGTAGTATCGCCTACTTTGCCATGTCTCTCCATTGACAGTGAAGGAGATGGCGAAGAGAGAGGTGGTGCGTGGTCTCCAAATCAGCAGCCTTGATGTAACCAAGGAGACCGTGTATGAGCCATGTGTCATTGGCAAATCAACGCGGTAGCCGTTTCTGGCAAAGGGGATGCGTGCATCAACTAAGTTGGCAGTGGTACACACAGATGTGTGTGGACAACTTGAGAGCTCCATCGGCGGAGCTCGCTACTTCTTCATCTTCATCAAGGACCGCAGCCACAAACTATACCTCTACCTCATGAAGCGAAAGAGCAAAGTCCTTGCATACATGCAAGAGTTTGTGGCAGATGTGGAGCAGCAGACAGAGTTGAAGGTGAAGGCGTTGCGGAGCGGCAACGGTGGTGAATATGCGGGCTGCCTTTGGTAGATGAAGAGTAAGGGGATTGAGTACCAAAAAGCAAATCCACACTCCCCAGAGTAAAATGGCATCGCAGAGAGAGAAAATCGCACAATCCATAACATGGTGCGATCCATGTCGAGCGACACCGGCCTTGCACAACGGCATTGCATGAAGGCGGTACGGACAGCGGCGTACGTAATGAACCTTACACCGTCCAAGCTGCTCAAGGACAATGAGAGCAAGGCGTGGAAGATGCCACAAGAGGTGTGGAGTGGGAGGAATCCAGCAATGGATCACCTCCGTACGTTTGGTTGCGTTTCACATGCGGTGGTGCAGGCACGTGAAGGGCAGAGCAAGCTGGACCCACAAACCCGCTAGTGTATTTTCCTTGGGTATGAGAGCGGAAGCAAGGCGTACCGGCTCTTTAACCCAAGGAGGCAGCAGATTGTGCGCAGTCGCGAAGTCACGTTTGACCAGAAAAGTTGTTGGATGGACAAGGAGGCAGGTCTCTCCAAGAGGGGGGAGTGGCTGCCACTCATTGAGGGGGAGACGCCAGAGGACGTGAATGAGGGTGACATCCTTCCATCAGCACCAGCCGGAGAGGATCGCCCGAAGGATGGGCGAGCGGCAGAGTTTGTTCCAGCGAGTTCGGATGAGGAATCCGAGGCACCGGAGATGGACGTGGAGGCGGGGAGTCGACCGATGTCTCCAAGGTCTCCAAGAGAGGGGGAGCAGGCGCTTGGAGAGGATGGCACCAAAAGGGGACAACAACAACAACAACAACAACAACAACAACAACAACAACAACCGTGTCAACAACCCGGAGTGAGCACTCATGTGCAAAGAAGGACAAAGAGGTACGACGCCAACAAGGGCATTTAGACTGGGTTTACACAAGCATTCTTCACGCAAGAGGAGCCTTAATCTATGAAGGAAGCACTACGGCAGGAGGATGGTGCTGAGTGGGAGGGAGCAATCTATGCTTGACTCCCACAAGGAGAACGGCACTTGGGAGCTACTTGATCGGCCAGAGGGCAAGAAGATTATCAACTCCGAGTGGGTCTTTTGGAAGAAGCTCACAAAGAAGGGGGAGGTGGAGCGGTACAAGGCGTGGCTGGTGGCGAAAGGGTATGCCCAGATAAAAGGGAAGTACTACGACGAGAGCTTCGCACAAGTAGCCAAATTTGCCTCCATCCGCACTATCCTCTCGGTGGTAGCGGCACGGGACTACAAAATCCACGAAATGGACGTCAAAACTGTGTTCCTCAATGGAAATCTGGACAAGGAAGTCTACATGGAGGTGCCGGAGGGTGTGGATGCACCGTAGAGGAAGGTGTGCCGGCTTCACAAGGCTCTCTATGGACTGAAGCAAGCTC
The DNA here is from genome assembly GCA_023375785.1 of Penium margaritaceum. NCBI lineage: Eukaryota > Viridiplantae > Streptophyta > Zygnematophyceae > Desmidiales > Peniaceae > Penium > Penium margaritaceum. Next base: position 13,156 of record SZWC01033486.1, on the reverse strand, counting down.
TGCTCATGTGGTACCTCAAGATGGACAGTTTCATGGGTTAGCTTGGCTTCAAGCCCTGCAAGGCGGATCAGAGCGTGTACGTGCGTAAGCAGCCTGGGCTCCACCATCTTCCTCTATGTGGATGACCAGATCCTTGTGTCTTCAGATGAGTGGTAGCTCAAGAGCCTGAAGAAACAGCTAGGCAGCCGGTTCAAGATGATGGACATGGGCGAGCTTGACTACTACCTAGGCATCGCCATCAAGAGGGACTGCAAATCATGCACGTTGGAGATAGGGCAAGAAAACTATGTGCAAGAGGTGCTCCTTCGCTACAACATGGAGGCATACAACCCCATCGGCACGCCTATGACAACGACATGTCAGCTGAGCTCGAGCATGGGCAGGAGCACGGAGCACGAGAAGGAGGAGATGGCCGGAGTACCGTACCAGTCCGCAATTGGCAGCATAATGTATGTCATGTTAGTGAGCATTATCTTGCCTTTGCCGAGAGAAAAATGAGCCGTTATGTTGCTGATCTGGGGCCGCTTCATTGGCAAGTGGTGAAGAGAATCTTACGCTACTGGAAGGCAACGACACAGGTGCGACTTGTGTTTGGAGGGGGAGCCCCGACTGACTCCCTTGAGTTGATTGGCTACTCTGATGCTCATTGGGCATGTGATGTTGACGATTGCAAGTCAACATGGGGCTATGTTTTTGTGCTTGATGCGGCAGCGGTGTCTTGGGCAAGCAAGAAGCAGGACTGTGTGGCGCTGTCCAGCACTGAGGTGGAGTATATTGCGGTCGCGAAAGCTGTAAAGGAGGGGCTATGGCTGCGGCGACTGCTCAAGGAGATTGGGGTGCCGTGAATGAAGCCAACAGTGCTACACGTTGACAACATGAGCACCATCAGCCTGACAAAGAATCCCATGCTACACAAGAGGACCAAGCACATAGAGATCCGGCATCACTTTGCACGAGACCTCGATGCAAAGGGTGATGTGGTTCTTGTGTAGTGCGGCACAAAGCACATACTTGCTGATGCCATGACAAAGGCACAACCTAAGGACAGGCATGATGCTGCTTCCATGGACCTTGGGCTTTTCCAAGACTCTTGAGTTGCAGGTTGAGCATTGACAACTACCATGGGTGACGCGCAAGGGGGAGGTTGTTGGAGAGATGCTCCTCACCATGGTCGGAGTGACTCAAAAAGGGAACACCAAAAAGACAAGCCCAACTGGCTCAGTTGTTTGTGGTGTACACCTCAAGAGGCAAGGACCCAGGTTCAAGTCCCACAAATTCAAATTCTTCCCTGCCTTAAGGGATGTGGAAAATAGATGCCACGAAGCAAGCTCTACCTCTAGAATTCCTCGAGTTTCTAGAAGGCTAAGTGAGGGTCAAGGAAGGAGGTACACCTTCTAGAAGGGTTAACTTTTCCTACAAGGTATCTAGAGGTATCTTGGTCTTCTGGATACCTTCCCTCCTACTAGAAGCAAGCTGAGGAATCTAGGAAGGGGCAGAAGCTTCTAGAGAAAGGAAGGGATGCCTTCCTAGGTGAGAAAAAGGACAGCCTATCAAGGGCCACTCTAGAAGCCATAGAATCTGCAAGGAAGCTTTAAATCTGGCATGCTTTGGTGTTCTGGAAATATTAGATCAGTGGCTATAAAATGCCACTGCTTGTGAGCCTTGATGAAGAGTTTATTTGCATTCAATTGAGGCCAAAACTATTGCCACACTCTCTGACCAGTTTTCTGCCATCCTTGGAACCAGTTGCCTCCAGAGTTTCAGTTTCTCCAAAAACGGTTGGTGGTGTGAACCAACCACTGCTAGGGACCCTCCAGGGTGCACACTCACCCCTAGGCCAACACCCCGATCCTCCGGCTCCATCGCCCTCGCTCTGGGAAGTGAAATCATCTCGCCTCCCGCCCCATGACTCCCCCACTCCCCTCGAGTGGCAGTCGGCTGAGCTCACTCAGTCCCCTCTGGCCCATCCTGAATACGTAAGGTGTTTATGTGCGTGCTTTGGGCGACCCCGGCGGTAAGCAACTGCTGTAGCGGCTGCAGCCACCACGTCTACAGTGGTGGCTTGTGCTACAACTCAAAGGGCCCCAGTGCAGGACACCAGCGTGTCTCCAGCTGCCAGGGAGTAACACAGTGCTGCCGTGCATGCAATGTTCGCACGCAAGTAGCCCTCAGCCATGGAAGAAGCCACTGCAAGGGCTGAGGCAGCAGACATGGCAGGAGCTGCTGGCGGCACTCCATCGCCCCTCCCCACAATGGCCAAGACGGTGACCTGCTTTGCTCTCGCCCGATCTCGCCATGCCTTCGTCTCACCCACTGCAAGGGAGAGCTCTCGGATGGTCTCAAGCGCGTACTGGAGCTCCTCGGCGGCGTGCTCTGCCGTCCTAGCCGCCTTGGGCATCGGACGAGGGGTCCAACAACTGGCTCGCTGTTGCTCCAGTCCTGTCTATGTGGCTGGCCGCCCCTCCCCGGCCCATCGTTCCTGCCGCTCCCACTCGTCTTTCCTCGGTGGGCCCTGGCCTTCACCCTCCCCATCACTGTCCTCGCTCTTGGCAGAGGGGTCATCTTGGATGATTCGCCGCATGACCTACGCCATGGAAGCAACTGTGCCCACTGCCCTGGCTGCCCCCTTCAGCTCCTCGGCTCTAGTCCCCTCTGCTTGCGCCACCCTTTGGTGCAGTGGTACACAAGGGGGCTCCCATCCTAGGGGCTCTCCACGCTAGATGGTAGATGGGTGCCAAGCGCGTGGCGGCTGACTATCTCCTCGAGGCCCGGCCACTGCATCTGCCGCCCTGACCAGCTCCGCCGCCCCTGACCGAGCCTACGCCAGTGCGACCCCCATGGCAACGACCGCCAAGACAGCACTCTGGTCCACCTCCCTGGCCGGCCCCCCCATGCTCCTCCTATCAAAGCCTACCTGGATCCATCCGTCTCAGAGCTCAATGCCAACCAGGAGAGCAGGGCATGCAAGGATAGTGGCGCTTGCGCTTGGAAATGCCACAAAGGCCGCTGCATCTTCTGCCACCCGGACCCCCAGGCTCTCCACCTCTCCTCCCTGTCCCGCATCCTCTCCATCCTGTCCCAAGAGGAAGCGCGTGCCTACCCCAATTGCCGCTCCACTCTCTGCTGCTGCAACCACTACAATCCCCACAACTCGCTGGACCCAGTCTATTGCCTAGGCCCCCCTACGAACGCACCGCCACCCGCCCCACAGAGCCAGGTACATTGTGTCCGCCAGAGTCCATGCTTGGCTGGCACAGTGGACTAGCTCGGTTGTCTTCCTGGCTCCAGCCACCGCTCCCTCCATGGTGTCGGCTAGTGCCACCAGAGGGCCATACAGGTGATTGAGGGTGGGGTCAAGGATTCCTCCCATGCCCCTTGGCCGCCCGAGGCCTCGCACCGGTGGGGGAGAGGGGGGGTGTGCGATGCTTGGGACCACCCTGCCAACCACCGTTGTGGCCCTGGTTGTGGTCCCCTCCAGCTTATCTGCCACTCCTTCTAAGTCGAGGAGGATGGCGAGTGCCCGCGGGTGGAGGTCTTCATTCGGCGGGCTCTCCTCCTGCAAGTTCCGCCCCCGCCAAATACGCTCCCTCGTCCGCCATGCGGCTTACCTCTGGGAATGCAGGGCATGGTGGTGCTCCTCTCCAAAGGGCTGAGGCAAGGGCCACGGCGGAGGGACTCCCATCCACCCTCCTCACCACGTGGCCTGATCCACCGTAAATGGATCCCTTGCTGCCGTCGGACTCGATCAATGGCGTCCTCCCCCTGTGTCCCCTACCTGTCCTCCAAGTTATTCATGGACAACTGGATGCTCCCAATGGCCCTCTCGGCCTCCCACATGACCCAGCCGGCCGTAGTGATGATGGCTACCACCTCGTGGATGTCATACTATGTCATCCGCAGGCTGAGGTGTCCTTTCCCCCTTCCTGGGCCTGCGCATCGTCTCCTCTGAGTCTGCCCCTCCGCGCCAAGGGCCCCTCCATAGAGGCGCGCTCCCCCCCCCATGCTCCCCCTATGGCTCCTGGGTGGTTTTGGTCCACGGCCGCATGGCAAGCTGCGTGCCGCGTCCTCCCCCTGTCCCTGCTCCAGGTGTCACCGCGGCATGATGAGTGCAGGCCGATTGTTGTGCCCAGAACACTACAAAGGCCCAACACAGGGCGTTCCACGATGTGTCCGTGTCTATCTATGGAGTCCCCATTGCAACGCCTATCTCCCTCCTTTGAACTTGCCCCCATCCTCTCACTACCACTATACCATCCACTCCATCTACTACTGGTACTTTTGTCACTGCTGCTACACCGTTTGTGGGTGCTAGTTCTGCTCTTGCCCCTCCCTTACCTGTAACTGCTACTACCACAACGTCACCTAATCCTCTAGCTGCTGCTAGTGCTGCGGGGTGGTATGGGGCCTCGGTTGTAGCTCTTGTTCTTACTAGTATTGTCGCTATCCCCGCTACTGGTATTGCTGCTACTGCTACCACGACACCATCTGCTACGGCTGCTACTACTAATGCTCTTGACTCTACTGTGGCTCCTATTGGTGCTACTGGTACCATGGCACCATGTGCTGTTGCTACTACCGCTACTGCTCCTGACCTTGATGTGGCTGCTGCTGCTACTGTTGCCACAGCACCATTTGCAGCGACTGCTGCTGCTCCTGACTTTGCTACGGTTGCTACTACTGCTTCCACAGCTCCATCTTCTACGCCTATTGTTATTGGTGCTCATGACTGTGCTCCAGCTGTTGTTGCTGCTAATGCTGCCATGGCTTCTACTACTACGGCTGGTGCTGCTCTTACTCCTGACATGACTCCTGTTTCTGCTGCATACCGGGTTGGGGTTGCCTCTGTTGCGGCCACTGATACTACTGCGGGCCAGGTTCGGACTTTGACTGCTTTGGTTGTTCCTACTGTTGCTGCTAGTATTGCAACCGTTGCTTTTAATCCTACTACTGTTGCCCCTATCCTAGCTATTGATGCTGCCCTTTTCTGAGCTATTACCAGTGCTGATGTTTTTGCTGCCCCTGCCCCGGCTGTTGCTGCTGCTGCTGTTGATGTACACCAGCTGCTCGTGTTACCACTACTCCAGCCTCTGCCCTAGTTGATACTGTTGTTGCCGTTGGTTGGGAAGAGGATGCGGTTTCTATTGCTGCCCCTACTGCTGCTGCCCTTGTCTCTAGTGCGGCTAGTGTTGCTGTTGCGCCAGCTGCTGGTGCTATTGTTGTTGCCAATGCTGCCCTTGTTCCAACTGATGCTGCCGTTGTTGTTGCCACTGCGTGCCAAGCTAGGGTTGTAGCTGCTGCATTCTCAACTACTGCCTTTGCTGTTACTACTACTTTCCCAGCTGTTGTAGTTATTGTAGCAGCCCGTGCTTGTGCTCTTTAGTAGTACCACTTACTGTTGCTACTGCAGCACCGGCTGCTGCTACTCATATTGCACCCCACATTGTTGTTTTGCAGTGTTTTTCTACTGCTACTGCTACGGCCGTGGCTACTTCCACTCCCGCTCCCATCCTATCTACTACTGCTACTGCTACTGCTGCCAATGCTACGTCCATAGGTGTTGCTGCTCCCGCTGTCCCTGCTGCTGCTATTGCAATTCCTACTTCTGCCGCTGCTGCTGTTGTACCTTGCACCATTGTTGCTGCTGCATCTGGACCTTGTGTCCCTGTTCCTCCCAATGGTGCTACCACAGCTGCTGCTCCTACCGGTGCCGTTTGTGCTGCCTAAGCCATGGATCCTGTTTTTGTTGCTAGTTCTGTTCCTGTGCCCATCAGCCCCACGCTACCCACTCTCTTGCTACCCAGCCTGCTGCTGCCCGTACCCCCGCCTCCCACGCATCGAGGGAGAGAGGCCATGGCAATGGTGTCAAACCCTAGGGGGGAGCCACAATCGCCATACTCCGAGGCCTTCCTCTCCCGCCCACTGTCCCTTCTCCTCGATGTCCGCCTCCTTGCCCACAAAGCTTTGTCCTCCATTGTTGTCCCCTCTCTCCTAATCTACCTCCATTACCACCCTGTCGGTTCTTACCTCCTTGTCCCTGCCTTCACATCCCTGTAGACCCTCCCACTTGGGCATCGCCCCACCTGCCGTCCATAATGTTTTTGCGGAATGCTTGTGGTGCAGAGCTGCTGACGTCAGCCCTGGCTGGGTTGGTGCTGGCATGTGTGTGCTGCGGTTAGGTTCTAGGCATTGAACGGTGGGATTGGCACTACGCTAGAGTGGTGTGTGGCGTTGTGCATGGCATTGGCTTGTTTGCTTGAGCCCCCCCTCCTTGGTTCCGACATGGAAAGTTCATCTCCTCCTCTTGAAAGTGTCCGTCGCTTTCGTGTTGCCGGGCGGGAGTCCGCCAACCCGAAAGTCTCCAACTTTGTCCGGGGTCCAGTCTTTGCCGGCATTCTCTTTCTTTTTTCTGCTTGATTCCCACCACTCTCATGGTCATGGCCATCGCCCCCCAACCCCCTGCTATTTTGCCATTGGTAATGGCATGGGGGTGTCCGTTTCGTTGTCTATTGCGCTTCCCTCCCACTCCCCATAGCCATGTCGCCCGTTGAGGAACCTTCCCTGCCCTGTGCTCAATGTTGGCCTGGGTCTAAGGCTCCCGCCCGGACCACATGTGTAGCGCGCCGATACTGCCAGCCCCTCGGGACAGCCGGCCCTGAGGGGCTGGTGGACAAAAACGGGGCAGTCGGCCCTGAGGAGCTCGTGGACACAGACGGGACAGCCAGCCATGAGGGGCTGGCGGATATAGAAGGGGCAGACGGCGTAGACGGACCCGCGGGCGCTCACGATGGAACGCCTGGACGCAGCTAGACAGAGGACGGATCCACCATTCCCCTATGCAACAGGACAAACATCGATGCGCCAAAGCGGACAATGTCACGGGGAAACAGGTCCTTAAAGAAGAGGGCATCCTGGGACTCGACGATGCATTGCTGGGTGGGATCCCAGAAATGTCATGCCTTTGACTAATGCAAGACATCAAGGAAGATGCAGGGACAGCCACGAGGCTCGAGCTTGCCACCCTGGTGTGGGACATGCAACCACACTAAGGCTACATAGCCCCAGACCAAGGCTGGACACAGATCGCCTTGCTCTCCACACCACTGCTCTTATGGTGTGGACTAACGGGGAATGGGTCCGTGGGGAATCTGGTTCCAGACCCACATCATGAAGGTCATGGCCTTGAAGTAGAAGCCGTTAAAGATGCTGGATTTGACCGGCATGGTGCGGACGGCGTCGGCCATGGTGCAGTTCCAACGCTCAAAGACGTTGTTATGGGCAAGCATGTAAGGCGCCTACGTCTCATGATGGACACCACGAGAGGCGAGGAAGAGTGTGGTCTCCCCCAGATGCTCAACCCTGCAATCAGAATGGAAGCCACACAGGGTGTGACCACACTTGCGCTCAGCAAGGACAAACCTGCCAGTAATGGTGGGAGCAACGTTGCTCTTCTGCCGAAGGCAGAAGACCCACTCATAGCGAGAGTAGTCTTCCGTAAGTACCAGGACATAACGATCGTGCTCACCAACTAACACTGTCAGCAGGGGACCCATAACATCAGAGTGGACCAAGTCAAGTAGGACGGCCGCTCGAGAGGCAGAGAGGGGGTAGGTGGAACGGTCCATTTTCCCCTGAGCGCAATCAATGCCCTCAGTGCCGTGGGACATGGCAAAGGAAAGGAGGCAGGGTCAAGGCCCGTGGTTGGCTGCATGCAAAGCATGTTGTCAACAGTGGCAGAGTGGAAGTAACAGAGGCGGGGACGTAGGAGATGCGTGTGTTGCGGAGACAGTGTGCTAGTAGTAAACACATGGTCAATGTTGGCCGATGAGGAGGGGACAGAGATAGAAGTGGACAGGCGTGGTACGTGCCGCAAGTTTCCACGGGCAATGGCATGCAAAACAAAACGACCTGACGGAGGCAATGACACAGTGTCCATACCACGCAATTGCAGAATGTCCATGCTCATGTGATCAAGGGAAATGAAAGACAAGAGGCTGAGCTCATGGCCAGGGACAAAGAGGACATCAGTCATGTGGACATCACCAGCAGGACCAAAAAAACAAACGATGCTCACACCACAAATGGGTAACACCAAATAAGAACCCATCCAAACCCCGCTGAAATCTGTGATGGGACCAAGGACACAAAAGGCCTCCCGTGAGGCTGTCATGTGATGCGTGGCCCCAGAGTCGATGATCCAGGTCTGTAACGGATCATGGACCGCTGTGGCCAGGTCGCTTACAGTCACATGTGAATGGGCGAGCGACGCTGACGCAATGGACGGAGGTGCAAACCGGGACTGCCAGTCATCAAGCCAGGCAACGTTATCACAAAGAGGAGCGGGTAGGAAAGGCACAACAGAGGATGGTGCGGATGAAGATACCAGACACGAGCACAACACAGACTCTGTCATGTAGGGTTGGGAGGACTACGCAACTCGCACTTCCCTGGAAAGGAGGGCAAGGAAGGCCAGGCTGAAGTGCAATGGACTGCTCCAGCAGATGCTCATGGGGTGGAGGGTTTGATGCAGTAGACCGACTGCGGTGTAATGGCATCGTAGTACAGGAAAGACGAGGAAGATACGACTGGAGGCACTGGGGATAGAGGATCGGGCGCGGTCAGCTGCGGAAGATGTTCTGGTGGAGCCGTCACGAGCAGCGCATGTGCAATAGGAGCAGCGATGGTCATTGCAGTGGTGGCAAGGTGATGCTCGCGCTGGCAACACATGGTGGCGATGACGCAAGCCTCGTGTTAGAAACATCATCCTCTTGGAATCTCAGGTGTCTCAGGTAAATACTCCACATTGAACTTGTACACTAAAAAAACTCTTTGTAATGCACACGGCACGCAACTGCCACACACTTGAACTAAGTCATACATCTTGCGCACTTGTCAAGAGATCTTATACACTACACAGGTACACAGCTCGCCTCTTGTTGAATCAAACAATATGCTGCATTAGTGAAATGATGAAGTACTGACGAAGCAAGGATTTGCCTACAATGACGGCTATTTGTAGTGAGCGCTACTCGCGACTCGACTAAGACTAGAAATAGCAGAAATACAAAAGCCGTTAACACCTGGATGTGCATCCGAGGTTGGCTAAGGCTCAGCACCCTCGGTAAGTTGACGGTGGAGATAAACTGTAGTCTCAATTTCCTCCGTGGTTTGTCGATTATCAGACTGTGACATAGGATGAAGCCGACGCTTGTCCCTCGGTGGCTAGACGGCTGCAATTGATCCATCGAACCATCAAACGCTCCAGTTGGTACGTCCTTTAGAGTACACCGGCATCTTCACGGCCGGCACGTCTTCATGTCCGCCTCCCTTTTCAGCAACCGGACACCTGGTGCAGCCTTACTCATACTCTCGTCTGTCCGATGTTCCTCAGCTTCTTGCCACCTCAGCTGCTGGACCGAGAAGAGCTCTAGCTCAAATGCTCATACGTTCCCGAGTCCGTCTTGGACTTTCTTGATTCTCTTTTTGTGTGGCTTGACACCAAGTCAGCCACTTTTGGAAACTGGAAGTCTGCACCCAAGACTGGGCCAGGTTGGCACGAGTTTGGGCACAGACTAGGCCAGAGTCCAACATTCACCCCCCTCTGCCCCAATCTGGGCCAGCAGTGGGTGCACAACAGAACGCCCGCCCACGAGCAACGAGGGGCCAGAGGTGTCAAGGCACAGAGAAGCAAGCCACCAAGGCCATTCCCCCCACCGTGCAAATTGAACCTCGAAACAAAAAACAAAACAAAAAACAGTGAGAGTGGAGTGGCAACAAGGGTGTACTGAAGGACTGGGTGAACCCATCTGAGCCATGCCTGGGCCAAGCCCTACGGCAGATGAGGTGCCAGAAATACCCCCCTGCCCAAACTGCCCAAGAGGGCGGCCCCCTTCCCGTGTCCAGCTCCCTTTGGTAAGCTGACAGCTGCAGCCGACCATTGGGGAGTGATGACGGAACGCCGGCAGCTCGGTTATGGGGAATGCCAAAAAGTGAATGTAGCCGATGTGGGCGCAGGCGGATGCTGGAGGAAAGAGCACGTGAGAGACGGTTTTGCCGATGGAAAAAAGAGGGCAGGAGGTCCGCTGAAAAATTTTGAAGACGTCCGGGAAGCGCAAAGAAAAAGGAGATGAGCATTCAACGAGTCAAGGAGTCAAACGGAAGATGAGCGCGAAGCGAGGATGGAGCCGCAAGAGGGCAAGGGGTGAGGCACACAAGAGGAGCGCACATGGGAGAGAAGAAGTGGGCAGAAGCGGGCAGAAGGAGGCGGGGGGTAGAGCAACGGCACCGCAAATGGCCGCCAGGTCCAACACCTCATATGGGGGGACCCGGGAGGCCATGCAAGGAGCAGGAGAGGGAGCAGAGCAATAGAGGAAAGGGACGTAGTGGCCATACAAGCCCTGAGTCCATGCCAACGCCTCATGTAGGAGGCACGGAAGCGGAGCCGTACGGCGGCTTTGTCTACAGCCGCCTCCGTCTGTTCCATCGCCTCATTTGGTGGGAACAGACGGAGACGACCAAGAGAGAGAGGGTTCGGAGAGCGATGAGACAAGACCAAGGTGAGCGCAGAGGGCATCGTGGCAATCTTCCAAGAGAGATTTGGTGAGAATTCCATATGTTTGATCAGCATTAGGGAAGTAGAGCGTGGAGACCTTGCCGTCAGCAACGACTTCGCGAAAGTAGAGATATTGACAGCGAACATGTTTGGTGCGGTCTTGAAGGACAGGGTCCTCACTCAGAGCGATTGCACCTCCATTGTCACAATAGATGGCTGTAGCATTGAGCTGGTCAAAACCAAGCTCGGAGAGAGGCATGCGCAGCCAGACAGCCTACTAGGTGGCTTCACTTTCAGTGATGTATTCAGCTTCGGTGCTGGAAAGGGCCACCACAGACTGTTTCTTTGAGCGCCAGTTGACGGGCCCACCATTGAGCATGAAAATGTATCGAGAGGTGGACCAACTAGTAGTTTGATCGCCAGAGAGATCAGCGTTGCAAAAAACTGTAAAGATATTGTCTCCAGACTGGTAGCAAATGCCAAGAGTGGCAGTAGAGCTCACGTAGCATACACTGCACTTGGCGGCCACGAGGTGGGCAGCTCTGGGATGTTGGGAGCTCTGGCTGAGAATTCCAATGGCATAAGAGAGATCAGGGCAAGTGGCCACTGAAGCGTACATAAGAGAACCAACAATGCTCGGAAAGACTTTAGCGTCCGTTGGAGCCAGGAGATCAGCGGCTGTTGAGGGCTTGGTGAGACCATGTTGTGTAGTGAGAGGAGTAGTGATGGGGTTGGCAGCACCAAGTCCAAACTTTTCAGCAACATATTGAGCGTAGGTGGCTTGCGTAAGGCAGACTGTGGGAGCTGTGGCATCATGGGTGATCTGGATGCCAAGGTAGTACCGCAGCTGGCCCATGTCACTCATCTCAAAACGCCAAGAAAGGTGTTGTTTGAGCATTGTGATGTCGGAGAGAGCTGGCCCGAAGAGGATGAGGTCGTGGACATAGAGGATGATGCTGAGGGAAGCACCACCACCACGAAATTAGACGGAGTGATCAGAGTGCAACCTGATCAGACCTTGCTTAATGAACAACTCGTGGATTTTGAGGTTCCACAGGCAAGGGGCCTGCTTGAGACCGTACAGAGAGCATTTGAGGCGACAGACGAGGTCTGCTTGACCATCGACAATAAACCCTTCAGGTTGTGTCATGTAAATGACCCCTTTGAGATTGCCATTGAGAAAGGCACTCTTGACATCCATTTGGTGTAGATACCACTTGTTTTCTGCAGCCAAAGACATGATCACACGGATGGAGGAGAACTTGGTGTCCGGAGCAAAGGTATCGCTGTAGTTGACTCCCAGAGTCTGATTGAAGCCGCGAGGGACCAGACGTCCTTTGTAGCAATCGATCTTGCCTGCAATGTCAAGCTAAGTACAAAAGACCCACTTGCATGTGACAATGGGAGTGTTAGCTGGACGTGGTACAAGATCCCACGTTTCTTGCTTCATGACCTGGTCATACTCAGCTTGTGCAGCTTCTTGCCACTTTGCACCGTCAGGTTTCCGCATAGCGTCTTTCAAACTGACCGGATCAGCAACTAGGGTGACGAGAGCCACGTTTTCAGTGTCGTCTTGGTCAGGAGCTGTGGCAAGGTAGTTCAGCTGAAAGGGAGACAGCATTTCGCGCTGTCGCTGAGAGCGGCATAGCGCGGGAATGGCAGGAAGATCAATGACAGGGGCTTGATCAGCTGAAACATGTTCATTGGGCACGACGGGAGGAAGAACGCCGGCATGTTCATCTTCTGTGGCATCAACGGAGAACTTTTGCAGGGGTTCAGGAACTGTCTCCGGATAGATGAGATGCGGGGTTGTGTCGGAGTGTGTTGCCCGAGCTTGAGAGAAAGAACCTTCATCAAAGGTTGGTTGATGGGTACAAATCTAGGTCTTGGTAGTGGGGTCCCAGACTCGGTATAGATCACATTGGTCTTTGTAGCCCAGAAAAATGCAGGGCTTGGAACAAGGTTACAACTTGGAGCGAAGGCCAGGACGAAGCCATATGTGTGCCATGCATCCAAAAATGCGCAGATGATTGAGATTCGGACAATGCCCTTCCCATGCTGTGTATGGTGTTTTGGAGTCACCAGACAGCTTTGACGTTGGCAGACAGTTGGTGAGACGACCTGCAGTGATGATGGCGTCACCCCAGAAGTGAGGAGGTAGCCCAGCAGTGTGTAGCATGCTACACGTCCGCTCAAGGAGAGTCTGGTTCATGTGCTCTGCTTTGCTGTTCTGTTGAGGAGTGTGAGGCAGGGTACGCAGGTGTTGAATTCCCTTGGAGTTGAAGAAGGCACGGAGAGCTGCGTTGACGAGTTCACCACCGTTGTCAGTTTTAACTTTGCTAACTGCCATGTTGGTGGTATTCTCAACTTGGCGGACCCATATCTTGATGATATCAGCAGCCTCGTTTTTGTAACGTAGCAGCTTGACCCAGACATAATGCTTGTAGTCGTCCACAATGACCAGGAAGTAGTTCTTCTTAAGCAAAGAGGGCTCTTTGATGTAGCACAGATCCATGTGTAGGAGTTCCAATGGCTGAGAGGCGCTGAGGCTGGTGTAGCTCTTGAATGATCTGTGATGTTGCTTGGATGTGAGACATCCACTGCATG
>SZWC01033485.1:0-19538 GCA_023375785.1 Penium margaritaceum | reverse complement strand
AGAGAGAGAGAGAGAGAGAGAGAGAGAGAGAGAGAGAGAGAGAGAGAGAGAGAGAGAGAGAGAGCTCTAAGTGGCAAGTGCACATGCCTCAGTGCTAGGTCTGACGACCACAAGGTCAGCTGCTACATCACAAGCGATATGAAACTCGCGAGTGACGAGATCGTGCCCTACGGGGCACATTAGATGTACCTCTCCATGATCAGTGCGCACACTCAGGCTTCGGGTCTTTGTGCCAGGATCACCACTCGCGATGCTACGAGTGGAGCGCCTGGGTGCTGGACCTAACACTCGCTATACTCCGGAGTCCAATGGTTGAAGACGACCGCTGCGCTCACGTGAGTAACCTGGGCTCGAGGGTCTCACCTCAGGCTCAGAGACATGCATGACCAGAGCTAGTGAGGGTTGAGGCAAAGGAGCAGGTGGTGCACTACGATAAGATGCGTATGTGGGACACAGGGGACGGGGTGTGAGAGTAGGAGGAGGAGGTGAGGCAGGACTACGCAGAGAGGCAGGAGTACAAGCGGATACTGGTACAAGATTATGGGTACCTAGGGGTAGAAGGGGACAAGGGTAGAAGCCGGCTGTGCTGGAGAGGTATCAAGGCCGACAGCGATGATCGCTAGGTCATCAAGGGCTGGAAACTGAGAAGTGGAGGGAGCTTGAACGGACACATCAGCATGGCAAGAGGTGCGCGTACGCTCAAACTCCCCCATCCGCCGAGAAACCTCACACGTAGGAACGTGCATGACGGACATCGACGTGATCGAGGTCAGACTACGATAGGTGATAGACTCAAAGAATAGGGCGTCGCGGAACTCAACAATGTGACGATGAGCGGGATCCCAAAATCGCCAGGCATTCGACTGCGGGGAGATGCCTACGAAGGCACACAAACAATCCTACGGTGAGACCTTGGACCCTTGCTCGTCCTTGATGTACCACACACAAGCCAAGGATCCCCAGAGACAAGCGTAAGGTCGGTCGGCACAGTGGCCAAACCAAAGCTCGTACGGTGTAACGTGGTCTGGAAGGAAATCGTGTGGGAGGCGGTTGTAGACTCACATCATGTAGGTGAATCCTTCAAAGGGGAAAGACTACAGGAGACCGCATAGCGGGAACCGCATCTACCATGGTGCGGTTCCAGCGCTCAGAGACACCATTCTACTGAAGAGTAGTAGGAGCGGAGACTTGGTGAAAAACCATGTGCTCGATGAAGAAAGTGTCCATCTGACCATGAAACTCACCGCCGCAACCCAAATGGAAGGTATGCAGCGTGTGGTGAGACTCAGGCATAGCCATCACCAGCCAGAGGCGAATCGCGAGAGCGGTGTCACTCTGCTGGCGCATGCTATAAACCCACCGCATCCGGGTGAAGTCATTAGTTAGGGTCAGGAAGAATGTGCCACAATTGGACAACGACTCAATAGGACGAGGACCGAGAAGCCCCGAATGAACCAACTCGACAGGGCAAAGTGAGTGAAACGGGAGTCGGGGTAGGTGCAACGATGCGTCTTACCCTGCGCACAGAACAGACAATCGGTCTTGGGCGGCTTGTCAAAAGAAGCCGCATCAAGACCAAGTGCGGGTTGTGGCCAAATGAGCTTTGACATAGTGTCAGAGCTCACATGACATAGGCGACGATGCAACAGTCGCTGGCGCTTATCAGACAGAATTCCAGTGACAAACACTCGAGCAGGAGGGGAGGGGGAGCAAGGAGGAGGAGAGATCCGAGAGACACGATACATATCATCCACAACAAAGGCACGAAGAACAATGGTACAAGTGACAATAACTATCACAGTCGTGGAGTCTACAGTGTGCTCCATAGAGAGTCCCATTAGTGTGCAGGCAAACATAGAAAGCAAGTTGAGCTCAAAGTCAGGCACAAAAAGGGGGTAGACGAACCATCAAAGCACACCACCCCAACACCCTGGACCGGCAAGGACTGACCAGAGCCTGTGCGATCAGAGTGAACAGATGTGACAGGACCGAGAAAAATGAAGTCACTACGATGACAAGTCATGTGATGAGTGGCACCAGAATCGATGATCCAAGTGCCACCGAGATCACGACCGGAGGACGTCACTATACAACGAGGAATTCTGCACTCGGCCTCAGACGGGCGCTCAACAACAGGTGACAAGGAAGAACGAATGGCACAGAGGTACGACTCATGAATCCAATCGGTACTATTAGGCCCATTGTCATCACATTCTAGCTGTGTCCCCCCAAAAACGTCATCACGAGCAACGACAATAGACAAAAAAATAGTCTGTGAACCACCTAGCTATGACAACACCCTCGTACCTCCTTAAAAACAAAGCTCTAGAAGATGACGGAGCTCGGCGATGGTGTGATCACGCAGGTCTGGGTCGCCACTGCTCGCCGGTGAGGAAGCAAGAACTGTTGCAGTCGTGGTGGTCGTGCAACCGTAGGCTGTGTTGCTGGACGCAGTACGCTGCGTGTGTGTAGCCTGAAGACCGCGAGTGATGCATGCCCAGTCAAGCGGCTGTTGGCACTCGGTGTAGTGATGAGCGCCTCCATAGTTATAGCAATGAATAGTGCATCCATTGCTACTACTCGAAGACTATTGCAGGCCCGAACCGCGCCTGTGTTTCCCCTTCTACCCATATGCTGTTGCTGCCACACCCTGTGTCTGAGTCGGGGTAATCGAGAAAGAAGAGGAAGAGCAGGACGTGCCAGAGGATGGAGGAGTAGAGTGCAGGAGGGACGTCGGTGGTGACGTGATGATTGCTGTAGCAAGGGGACTCTCTTGATGAGACATGGCTGCCTCACGGGCGGATGTCACGTAGAGAAGAAGCTAATGCGCCCAGGGAAGAAACTATAGGGAGGTAGAGAAGGGCTCAAGCACGGCGTCGTTATACCTCGTGAACATGTCTGCGTGCTCAAGGTGGAATCTGAGCATGATCGTGTGGAGTGCCCATAGCTGTGTACCTCCTGAGGACCCAAGGTGCATGTAGATGCGCACGGCGCACCGCCAGTAGTTGGCTGCAGGCTTGGCAGATCCCTGACAAAGGGATTGAAAGGAAAAAATGTGGACGGCACGGGTGGCATGCGTCTCTGCAGGAAGCAGGGATAATGCTAGGTCCCAACCCCCATGTGGATCAGCACCTGTGCCTGTGCCAGCCTCTCCAAGGAACGACCGGAAGTCTACGACGATCTCGTGCGGCATGGGGTGAAGGAGTCCGCGCATTGCCCTGGCCGCTATAAGCACCTGTGCTCGGTCTGTAACCTGATATAGACTGTGGTGATAAGGCCATACTCCCTCTGAAGTGGCCCAAACCTGGAAAAGGATCTCCCTGCAGTCAAAACCATCCTTGCTGACATATCATGGGGACGGTGTCTCGAAGTCCTTGGATTGCGGCTGCGTAAGGAGAGTAACCACAGGCTGAGAAGGACGAGGGATAGGAAAGACACCGGGAAGAAGAAAGTCACTGGGATGGAGGTCAGGTGAGGATCGAACCTTGGGAAAAGAGGCAACAAATGTGTGTGGAGGTCGAGAACTCGTCTAGAGCAGGTGGAGACGCTCCTGAAGCACACGAATCTTATAATCGTGAGTACTGCTCTCCATACCTGGCATGCCAGGGTCCTCATCCCAAGGATCAAGTGGTGGTGGGTTGCGTCCTCCTCCTATCATCGGTACTCGTGTTGATTGCTATGGAGAGGGGACAACACCGACAGCTCCCTCAGAGGTCTGCCGTGGGGCCGTGGACTAACCATGAAGAAGCTCAGTGAGAGTACGGATGGCGTCAGTTTTCTACTCCTTCAGATGACGCATCTAATCCTTCTGGCCTCGCAGGTCCTCAATAGCCTGCAAGCGCGGGATCATGACCCCTCAGGAGGAAGAAGAGGGATCTAGTGGTCTTTTGCCCTCATCATCAGCCAGAGCCATATCAGCGCTCAAAATGGACCATGATGCAAAACTGGCCTGATTGCAGAACAGTCAGTGTTTCTCGAGGATTTGAAACGCAGGCACATTTTGACTCTCCAACCAAAAATTTGACAAAGGCAAGTGCAGACGTTAGCAGGGATTTACTGACATCAGCACAAACCTGACGATGTCAGCAAGAAAAATAGTCACGTCGGGAGAGGCACCTCTCCTTTTTTTTCTTCAAACAACCCTCACGGTTGTTGGCCTGCTGCGCCGGGGGCGGATGCTCCGTAGCAGCCGCGCAAAAACTACGCGGAAGCTCCGGAACACCTTTCGCTCGGCTGCTACTACTATTGCGCCGGCACCTGCACCTGCAGCTGCGCGGCTGCTTGTGCAGCTGTGGCAGTAGCTAGGCGTTTCCGCTCTGCTGCAGCATAGCAACGCGTCACTATTGCAGGTGCTACGCGTTGCGGTTGATGGACGTTGCGGCGGTTGTGAGCTGTTGCCGCCCCATGCTACTGCTATGTTGCTAGTGCTACTACTGATGTTCTTTACCGCTGCTGCTCCTCAATGCTACTTCTGTTGTACGCTGGTGCTGCCCGCCGCCGCCACCACATCGCTCGGCAGCGCTGCTGTGCGCTGCTACCGCTATCGCGCGCTGCTATTATCTCTGCCTGTCGCCGCCTGCTGCGGCTACGGCTTGCTGCCGCCGCTGCTAGCGCCAATGATAGAAGCTGCTAGCGGCTGCCGCCTGCTGCAGCTGTCACCTGCTACTGCTAGCGGCTGTTACTAGCGGCTGCTGCTCATGTACTCTCATGTGCTGAAGGTGGGTAACGTCATCGGCAGTCAGGAGTCGTCGATAGGCCCCTGTGGATCGGCTGGAGCAGTGACGCGTATTGCTGCTACTTTGTTGCGTCTCTGCTTCGCAGCTTCGCAAGAACTGTCTCGACGCTCTGATACCATGAGCAGATGTGTGGAAGCTTCCTAGTAACATGCCCGCTTACTAGGCCTCAGTGCATGGTAAGACGGTGACGATAGTCACAAATCGTACATTCAACGGCAGGGATTTGGCTAGGCGACACAAATCAAAGTGTCAGAATTCTTCAATGGTATTTGCAGAGGGAAATGAAAAATGACAGGTCCATGGCATAAGTACCTGCCGCGGCGCACGGTAGGTTTCGCACGCGGAAGCGCAAGGTCTGTCCTAAAACCGGCCCACAGTCTGACATGTCAGAACGCTATGGTGTCTGAACCTAGACGTGCAGAATCACAAGCCAGACTCTACGACTGTTCACATGCATTTATCCGGCATAAAACGGTGGACACTCAATGCAAAAACATGCAAACCGGGCCCATGGCCAGTCCACCGATAAACTCCTACATGTTACAGAAAACCTGTAGGAGGTCCCAGGTAGCGTCCAGAGCTCTAGGACGGTCGTTGGTCAGCTCCAAGCTGGTAGTCCACCACCAGACGACGCACTGGTACCACCTAGGCCCGCATCAGGGATCTGCACGGGCATGGACATAGTCAAATGGTTACAGTAAACTGTACAGGTCGACAGGAACGTCACAAATCACAACAATGGGCACATAAAAAACAATTATATAGAACGAATATGGATGACACTGTGGTACAATGAGGAGTATCACAATCAAACATGTTTTGGGTCATGGGCGCTCAATCAAAGCAACTAATCCAAGGTCGCGTCGTGAGTGGTTGTTTCGCAAACCTCCACCGAGAAGTCTCGAGGCTTCAAGAATATGGAGGCGCAATTTAGAAAAAAATTCTACTATCTTCGAGAAGTCGTCAGATAAGGCTCAAAACATCAATGTAATGGGCGAGTCTCCAGCTCCTGCTCTGAAGTCATCGCCAGAGTTCCCAGAATGACGTTCTTAGTCCGCGTCAGGGGTTTACACCCTTCGCAGGATTGAGGGGCAATCGTCATCAATGACCCAGAGCAGGGAGACTCGAATATTTTGAGTCTCCAGAGGTCCATTTCCATTTTTAACCTTATCCCTGGTTTTGGGACCCAAACCGGAGGTTTTTACCTCAATTCGTGTGTTTGCACGAGTTGGAGGAGTCCAATCGACCTTTTGTTACTAACCTTATTCCAAAGACATACATCGCATGTTATCCAACACTTACGGAAATCTACACTCCATCCTAGCCACCAATAGTGGTCCGAAAGTGCCTTTATGGCCTTTCAAGGTACCACATAACCTGCTATTGTCCAATCGACCTTTTGTTATTTTTATGTCAAAGTTCGTTGCAAACAAACTTTGATTTACGTTTTGATATTCTGGCGCGAAATCGTCGCGTGTGAGGCACGCTGGCCATTTCGTGCCAGTTCTCTTGCCTCTCGTCCCTTGTCCCCCTCTCTCGTCCGCGCTTGCTCGCTTGCGAGGAGGGCGAGTGGGGGCAAGGACACAAGGCCTCATCCTTGAGGCCCTCGTGGGCCCTCAGCCGCCGACCAGGCTGAGGCCGCGATCGGCGGCTGGCGGCTGGCCGGCTGGTGGCCGGCCGGTCGCTTGGCCGGCCGTCGAGCCGGCCGACAGCGAGCTGGCCGGCGGCCAGCGAAATGCTGGCCGCCGGCCAGCCCTTGCTGAGGTGAGGGGTGGTGCGCAACCACCCCTCGCTTCAGCGAGGAGGGAGGGACGAACCGGCCCTCCCGCTACATTCCTCCCCACTTGTTATGAACCATCTCGGTTCATGAACAACAAGCAGGATTTTCAATTAGTGAGTCATCAACATTGTGAAAGAAAATCAATAATTTCAATCACCAGCTAGACATGACCACGTGCATGGTACTTGGACCTTAGCTCCAACTTGTAGGTCAGCATGGCTAGTAGCCTCCCCCCTTTAGACTGGAGCGTCCGTGCGACAACCATGTTGGGCCTCCTGAACCTCCTATGGTGGCTGTCCATGAATGCTGCCCTGTGGGAATGCTGTTCACTTTTTCCGCGTTCAGGTGGTACCTCCTGCCACGTGTTGATCTGTGCAAGCTGCAAGCTCGCTCCTGTACTCATTGACCACCCCTGTGGGCAACCGATATTTAGGCTCCCATGAGTTATGTTCAGGTCCACAATCGGTCCAATGAATGAGGTACTCCCTAACAACGCGCGACCGAAGAGTATGCTCTCGGTGTTGGAGTAGGCGAAGGACCTCCTATTGGCCGTCGGCAGTAAGGACTGCTGGCGGTGGCTAAAAAATTCCGTCTGCAGTGTGTGGAGCCAACAAGCTCACATGAAACACGTCATGTATCTTCATACTTGGCGGACGTAGCAATCGGCATGCCACTGGCCCGATGCGTGCCACAATGGGAAACGACCCAATCCACTTCGGTAGAAGTTTTCTTGCCCCTGGCAACTTCAGTCAAAGGTTTTTAGTGTTAAGAAGCACTTTGTCACCGATATCAAACCAGACCTCCCGGCGACCTGTGTCGGCATATGCCTTTTGTCGTTGTCGAGCTGCTTGAAAGTGGCATTTCGTCTCTAGTAACAAGGAATCGATGCGCTCAGCAAAGGCTTGAGTGCAAGGAACCTGCCCTTCTGTACTCCCACTCTTCACCAATTAAGACGGTACCAGTGGATGCCGACCACTGTTCAACACGAACGGTGTGAATAGTGTGCACTTGCTCACCGAGTTGTTCACCGCAAACTCTACCAGTGCTAGGAATTCGTCCCAATCATGCATGGCAGGGTTCACGTACATGCGGAGCATCTGCTCTAGAGTGCGATTCATGTGCTCTGTTTATCCATCAGTTTGAGGGTGAAATGCTGTGTATATTTGCAACTCACTGCCAAAGTACTCGTGCATCTTTTGCTAGAACTTACTAACACATTTTTGGTCTCGATCAAAGATAATGCGCAACGACAAGCCGTGGTACTTTACGACACCCTCAAAGAAGAGACGAGCGGTCTCCTCTGTGTTTACATCAGTGGTTGTAGGAATTAAGTGTGTCATCTTCGTCAAAAGATCCACAACCACTAGTAATGCATCGTGACCACCGGCCATGTTCGGAAGACCAGTAACGAAGTCCATGCTAACGTACTCCCATGGAGTCCTAGGAATGAGAACCTGTTGGAGGAGTCCAGCAGGCTTCTTTTTGCTAGCCTTATTCCGAAGACATGGGTCATATGTCATGCACTACTTACGGACATCAACACTCCATCCTGACCACCAATTGTGGTCCGATAAATCCTGTCCGGTCTTTCGGGATCCCACATGACCTGCGACTGGCGGGTCGTGGAACAGGGAGATAATCTTTGTTCGAAGGTCTCCCGAGTTTGGCTCAACAACTTGTTCTCCATGCCAGAAGATTTGTGCGGCCTCCACCAAGCCGTCCTTGTCCAGATTTTGAGAGTCTTGAAACCAAGAATCCGCACAGTATCCCATCCGGATCCTGTTTACAAAACCGTTGTAATGGATAATCTCTCGTGGTGGTTGCCGCAGAGGTGCAGGGGGGTCTGGTGATTGTACTGTTGCTGTTGCAATGGCCATAAAACACCCACCGAACTTAGTGGTTGCTTCAACTTCCACAAGCTGTCAGCTTAGTGGATCGGCCACATTGATGCGTCCTGGCCGATATTCCCATGTGAACGAGAATCAACTTAGTTATTCGCTCCAACGCGCCTGTCGTCTTGACAGCTTCGGTTGCGTTTGGAAAACACCAATGGATTATAGTCGGTCAAGACCGTCACACCCCCTTCAGCACCCTTGAGGTAGAAACATAACATCTTGAAAGCGTGTATTACCACAAGGAGCTCTTGATCCCCAGTCGTGTACCGTATTTCCGTGGGGATGAGCTTCCAGCTCTCATACGCAATTGGGTGACCGTTCTACATGAGGACGGCTCCGAGTCCTACTACCGACGCATCACATCAAACCTCCCACGGATGCGATGGATCTTGAAGAGCTAGGACGGGCACCGTTGATAGAAGCTCTTTGACTTTGAGAAAAGTGTTCTTGCAATCAGGTGTCCATTCCCAATGCACGTCTTTTCGCGTGAGCCTGGTTAGTGGTGCTACCAGGCTCAAATACCCTTGCATAAACCGTTGAAAGTAGTTTGCAAGGCCGAGGAAAGACCCCAACATTTTGTGGGCGTGGCCAGTCCACAACGGCTTGGACCTTTCGTGGGTCGACACGGATGTCGTCCTTGCCGACGATGTGTCCAAGGTATTTGAGCTCATCTTGTGCAAACTTGCACTTGCTCACTTTCGCATAGAACTTCTGTTCTTGAAGGATTGTGAGAACTTCGCGCAAATGTTCTATGTGCTCTTCCATTGATTTGGAGAAAACCAGGATGTCGTCCAAGTAAACCAAGACAAACCATCCAAGTTGCTTGGCGGACGTTCGGTTCATGTCTCCTTGGAAGTTTGTCGAAGCATTTGTAAGCTCGAAGCATAGCACTCGGAAGTGTTACTATCCCATGTGCATTGGAAACGTGGTTCTGGGCACATCATCTTCCGTGATACGGATTTGATGGTACCCTTGACACAAATCCAAGGACATCACTACTTTTGCGCCTTGGTGTTGGTCAAAAGAACCTCAATCTGTGTTAGGGAATCGATTTTTCACCGTCAGCTTGTTCAACGCCCGGTAATCCACGCACATGCAGAAAACACCGTCCTTTTTGTTCACAAAGCCGATCGGCGCACCGTACGGCAAGCTAATGGGCTCGATCCACTCTTTTGCAAGGTACTCTTTGATTTTGCGTTCCGCCTCTCGCCTTTTGGCTGGACTAAGGCGATACATGGGTATGAACGAAGGAGTCACCTCCGGTTGTGGAAGCCCAACCGGTGGGTCTTGGAATACATCCTAGAACTCCGCCAATAGGGATTTTATCTCTTGTGACGTGTCTTCCTTCACATCGTCCTCCACTTTGTGCAGCTGAGCCAAGAAGTATCGACAACCCTGTCGAATACGTCTCTTGACCTGCATTGCAGACAAGCTGGCATGGACTTTGAGTCGAGTCGGTTGCAATTCCGTACTCAAAATCAGCGTAAAGCGATGCTGTCCCTTTCGGAGTATCAAGCGCCTTGATTCAAAGCACATCAGAGCTTTGTTTTTGCAGAGCCAAGGATTGCCTGGCACCATGTCAAACGGGTCAAGAAGGTTGAGTACCTTCAACGTGACACTCTGTGTATAACCTTGAATACAAATTTTTGCCTCACAGGTACCGATCACAGGTATTGTAAGGTTGTCACCGACGACAACTGTGCCATCCGATGGCTCGTACTTCAGGCCCACCTGTTGGGTAAAGCCAAGACTAACAAAGGAGTCATCTCCTTCAGTATCAGCCAGTACGTTCATGGGAGCACCAGCTAGGTGTCCTTCGAACTACATCGTCATGTTACCTCCACTCTTCCCAGTGAACATGCCCGACGACGGCAAGCCGAGTTTTTTATGAACACGGAATCTGTACAATGGGCATGGCAACTCCCATGATTCACCCATTTGGGTCCACATCTTGTGGACACGTGTGAATTCGGCTAGCAACTTCTAGCATTTAAATTTGACTGGGTCGAAATCATCGACTAAATGTACCGCGAACGTGATTGAGCTCATTGCTTTGAGGGCGTTTGCTTCAATCATTGTGTCACACAATTCTTGCACAGTGGTCGGTGTCACCACCACCAAGCATGTACGATCATGCATCTCATCCGGAGATGCAAGGTTTAGTGGGCAATGTTGGTCAGCAAGTGTAGAATGTGGTGCAACACGAGGAGAGAAAACAACGGAGAAATTTTATCTCGTCAAAAACTGAAATTGTTTAACATCCTCATCTGAAAACATGAATCCACACTCGTGATCCAATTTTACCCCTGAGTGGTCCCCACTAATGTCACTCATGGGTGGGGAAAACCCGCCCCACGGCCTTGTCCGTTACCACGGCCAAGCCCATTGCCGCGAACGAGACCCTGTCCACGGCCCTGTCCGCGGCCTCCTGTCGCACCATCCCCACGAGATGCTACTGCTGCAGCTAACGCCGCGACCTCTTGTCCACCACCAGCAGCCTCAAGGCACTGAGCCCTAAAGTAGCCTGGCTGCATGCAGTTGTGGCAGAGTCCTTTGCCGAAGGCTGCATTGCGATGCTCACGCGCTACTTGCAGCTCGTCATTCTCGCGACTGCGCTTGTTGTTGGTGCCCTTGTGTCCACCAACCTTCTTGGCTGGAGGGTTTGCGAGTTGCTTGCCCTTGACACTGCCTCGGTGTCCAGCTAACCCACCACTCCCTGTAGCGTCCATGCGCATGTCACGGCCTTGCTCTGCACGCGCGTTTGGCCATGCATCAGAGTAGTGCTTCGGGTTCGCCGAATACACTTCGCTCATGTAGTCACGCAACGCCCTCCAGCTTGTCCAAGCTTGGCCAGTGGCTGTCGTGGTGGTCTTGTCCTTTAGCTTCTTGCCGGTGAGACTATCACGCAAGTACTCTAGTAGCATGCACTCCGTGTACTTGAAGGTCTGAGTCCCATCGTCCTCGGTGAAGCTTTCGGCTTCCTCCACGAGTGCGGTGAACTCGCTCAAGTAGGATTCGAGCGAGCTGCCCAGCTGCCTGAAGTTCTTGATCTTGTAGAGGGGCGCGCTGCGCCTCCTCAGGTTGGGTGTACTTTTTGCACATGATCGCGTAGAAGGCCTCCCACGGCATGGGCTGCCACTCGAGGTGCGGCTACTGCGCAGTCCACTCCTTGACCACATACTTGAAGAGTTTGTCTTCAAGCCGCGTTGTGGCAAGATCACCCCACTAGCTGAATGGAGCCTTGTGGACACGTAGAACGTGCTCCATGCAATTCAGCCAATCAGTTTGCTTCACGCCCTTCTCGAAGATCTCCACACTGTGGAGGAAGGACGTGTTCATGACCGACCCCGAAGTCGTTGAGGTAGGCAAGTCGTCGTTGTCACTGGCAGTGGCATCCGCAGCTGCGGCACACTGTCCTTGCTGCTGCATCCGCATCTGGGTCACGCTTTGCAATGCCTTGTCGAGGTCGTTGCATCGGCGGCTTGCCTCATGGGCAGCCAGGCGCTGCAGCTGGCGATCACGTTCGAGGTCTAGGACCCCGCTCATCACCACATCGTTGAGTCTCAAGACGCCCTCTTCCTTGAGTCTCTCACCTATTGCAGTCTATCGAGCATTTTATTGTTGGCTGCTGACCACGTTCCCACTTGCGTGGCTCCCTGGGGATGGAGGAGTCTAGACCTAGATGGGTCTGTCCAAACCTCCACACCTGTGGTCCAGTCTACAGATGATGAGAATCCGTCCATTATTGCTGTCAATCCAAGGGCCTTGTCAGCTCCCTTTGGCACAATAAAGTGTGTGCCAGTGTCAGTTCCTTCTGACACCCCTGCTTGCATACCACACTTGGTCCCTTCAAGCACAACAAATCTTGCATCAGTCTCAATCCCTTATTGCACACCTACTCCTCTGCAAGTCTCAGTCCCTTCTAGCACACTAGCTCTCATGCTAGTGTCGTTTCGTTCTAGCACACTTGCCTTTATGCCTGTGCCGGTCGTCTATGGCAAACATCGTCTGGTGCCTGTAGTAGTATCCTTTGTCACACTGGTCCTTTGTCTACACTTGATTTCCCTGTTCATGAGCCAACACTTGTCCATGATCGTTCCACATCCTCTCTCCCTCCCTCCAAGTTTGTATTCCCTGTGGTTGTGGACCAGCCATTTGTTACGCAGCCATATACGAGCACCTCAACTTCAGGCTACTCCCATAAGCCCGGTGGACGTCGACAACCAGTGGCCTCCAGGGCTCAGCAGACATTCCTTTCGATACCCAGATGCTTCACTCAGAGCTTTCAGAGTTGTGCACCTGTTAGAGTTGTGCTCCTCACCATGACAAGTCCAAGTGGCTTAGTGGTTAATGGTGTCCACCTCTAGAGGCAGGGACCCGGATTGAAGTCCCACAAGCTAGATTTCTGCCCTGCCTCAAGGGAGGTGGAACATAGATTCCAGGAAGCTAGCTCAACCTGTAGAGTTTCTCCTTGAGTTTCTAGAAGGCTAGGGTAAGGTCTAGGAAGGTGGCACACCTTCTAAAAGGGGTGACTTGTCCTACAAGGCATCTAGATGTGTCTTAGTCTTCTGGATACCTTCCCTCCTACTAGAAGCAAACTGAGGAATCTAGGAAGGGGCAAAAGCTTCTAGAGGAGAGAAGGGATGCCTTCCTAGGTGGGAAAAGGGACAGTCCACCAAGGGACACTCTAGAAGTCATAAAATCTGCTAGGAAGCTTCAAATGTGGCATGCCTTGGTGTTTTGGAAATCTTGAGTCAGTGGCTATAAAATGCCACTACTTGTCAGCCTTGATCAAGAGTTGATTCTCAGTCAATTGAGGCCAAAAACATTAACACACTCTCTGACCAATTTTCTGCCATCCTTGGAACCAGTTGCCTCCACAGTTTCAGTCTCTCCAAAAACAGTTGGTGGTGTGAACCAACCACTTCTAGGGACAATCCAAGGTGCACACCTACCCTCAGGTAAACAAAGGGTTATGTTCCCACACCGTTGAGAGGTACCAAGCGAGCTTCTGTTCATGCTTCCTAGATCAAGTCATGGCCGCCAACGAGCAAGAGAGCAGCTACACTATCCTTAAGTTTGATGGAACAAGCTTTTTCTTATGGAGGTGGCAGTTTGAGGTCTTCCTCAAAGATAAGGGGCTGCTTGAGCTCGTGAAGGGTAATGAGATTGCTCCGCCAGAGAATGCAACACCTGAGGTGAAGGAGGCATACAAGAAGTGCAACAAAAATATGTTGGCGCTCCTTGTGTCCACGTTATGCTCGCCACAACTTGGGCACATCCAAGGATGCACCCTGGTCGCAGAAGCATGGTCAAAACTTTGCTCCATCTACCAGTCAAGCAACCTCGCCAATCAACACTTCATCTTCAAACGGCTCGTCACCCTCTGAGCCAACGGAGGTGACAACATCATGGAGATCATGCAGCAGATTGAGTCACTCACAACGGAGTGTGTGGCCACTGGTTGGGAGGTTGACTCTCAGTTACAAGTTATGATCCTCCTTCTGGCCTTGCCAGAAAGTTGGAGTCCCATGATCACAGTGGCTGGCCTTCCGATGTGCTGATATGCCCGAAGGTTTGCTGAGTATGTGCGCAACGAGTGAATACGACGTGGCAGTCGAGTTCAGCGCATCAAGTTCAGCTCACACAACTCATCCTCACAATGGAGGCCGAGGCGACAAGTGGAAAGGTTCCAATCAGGGCATCAAGAAGGGTGAAAAAAAGGGGGAGTGCTTCAACTGCGGCAAGGAGGGCCACTATGCATGCAACCACCCCAAGAATAAGCCAGACCGGTTGTAGCGGGGCAGGAAGAAAATGAAGAAGCCCTCATGGCTTACAACTCTGTCAACTTGAAGGATCCGGGAGTTGCCGTCATTGACTTCGGATCAGGCTGCCACACCCGATCCAATAGGGTGGCCTTTGTCACATACGGCGCCTCGGATAGACACATGACGGTGGCCAATGGTAAAACAGAATTGGCCACCGGTGAGGGAAACGTCCGCATTGAGTCAGTTGTGAATGGCAGACCTGTCACGAACACAATCCATGACATGCTCCACATGCCCAACTGTGGAGCAAACCTGCTCTCCGTCAGTCGCCTTATTGACAAGGGACTTGAGGTGCTCTTCACAAAGAAGGAGGCCGTCAAGGTGATTGCGTGCACCATGAGGGAGGAGGACTTGTACCTGCTACGCGCCAAGATCCTTGGCAGCTGGGCGGGGTCCAATACTGCCAATCTTTTAATGAAGGATGAAGGGACGTGGACCTCTGACAACGCCGACTTTGCCCTCCTTTTCTCCATTGGCGGTAAAGGAGATGGCAAAGAAAGAGGTGGTGCAGGCTATCCAAATCAGTGGCCTTGATAGAACCAAGTACCAAGGAGACCGTGTGTGAGCCATGCATCATTGAGAAATCAATGCAGCAGCCGTCTGTGGCAAAGAGGATGCGTGCATGGAAAAAGTTGGCAGTGGTACACAGAGATGTGTGTGGACCACTTGAGAGCTCCATCGCTGGAGCTCGCTACTTCCTCACCTTCATCGACGACCACAGCTGCAAAATCTACCTCTACCCCATGAATGGGAAAAATGAGGTCCTTGCGTGGATGTAAGAGTTTGTGGCAGATGTGGAGCGGTAGACAGAGCTAAAGTTGAAGGCGTTATGGAGTGACAATGGCGGTGAATATGCGGGCTGCCTTGGGTGGATGAAGAGCAAGGGGATTGAATGGCAGAAACCAACTCCACACTCCTTGCAATAGAATGGCGTCACAGGGAGAGCGAATCACACAATCCTTAACATGGTGGGACCCATGTTGAGGGATGCCGGCCTTGCACAACGGTATTGGGCTAAGGCGACACGGACAACGGCGTGCATAATGAGCCTTACACCGACCAAGCGGTTGAAGACAAAGACAGCAAGGCGTGGAAGACACCACAAGAGGTGTGAAGCAGGAGGGAGCCGACGGTGGGTCACCTCCACACATTTGGTTGTGTTGCACATGCATTGGTGTAGGCACGTGAGGGGCAGAGCAAGCTGGACCCACGAACCCACTGGTGTATTTCCTTGGGTATGAGAGGGGAATCACGACGTACCGGCTCTTTCACCCAAGGAGGCAGCAAATTGTGTGAAGTCGCGATGTCACGTTCGACGAGAAAAGCCGTTGGATGGACAAGGAGGCAGTTCTCTCCAAGAGTGGACAGTGGATGCCACTCCTTGAGGGGGAGACGCTGGAGGACGTGAATGAGGGTGACGTCCTTGCATCAGCACCAACCGGAGAGGATCCCCTGAATGATGGGCGAGTGGTAGACTTTATTCCGGCCAGTTCGGATGAGGAATCCGAAGCACTGGAGATGGACGTGGATGCGGGGAGGCGACCGATGTATCCAAGGACTCCAAGAGAGGGGGAGGAAGCGAATGGAGAGGATGGCGTTGAAAGGGGACTGCAACAACAACAACCACCTCAACAACCCCGCACAAGCAGCCGTGTGCGAAGAAAAACAAAGAGGTACAATACCAACGAGGGCATTTGGACTGGATTTACACAAGCCTTTGTCATGCAAGAGGAGCCTCAGTCTATGAAGGAGGCACTACAACAGAAGGATGGGGCTCAGTGGGAGGGAGCAATAAAATCTGAGCTTGCCTCTCACAAGGAGAACGGCACTTGGGAGCTCGTTGACCGGCCGGAGGGCGAGAAATTTATTAGCTCCAAGTGGATCTTCTGGAAGAAGCTCATGAAGGAGGGGGAGGTGGAGCGGTACAAGGCGCGGCTGCTGGAGAAAGGGTTTGCACAGAGAAAAGGGGAGCACTACAACAAGACATTTGCACCAGTGGCCAAGTTTGCCTCCATTCGCACTAGCCTCTCGTTGGCAGCGGCACGCGACTATGAAATCCACCAAATAGACATTAAAACTATGTTCCTCAATGGCGACCTGGACAAGGAAGTCTACATGGAAGTGCCGGAGGGGATGGATGCGCCGCAGGGGAAGGTGTACCGGCTTTGCAAGGTTCTCTATGGACTAAAGCAAGCTCCACTCATGTGGTATCTTAAAATAGAGAGTTACATGGGTGAGCTTAGCTTCAAGCGTTGCGAGGCGGATCACAGTGTGTACGTGCGTAAGCAAGTCGTCCTCTATGTGGATGACCTCATCCTCGTGTCTTTGGATGAGAGGGCGCTCAAGAGCCTAAAGAAACAGCTTGGCAACTGGTTCAAGATGACGGACATGGGCAAGCTTAACTATTACCTAGGCATCGCCATCAAGAGGGACCGCAAAGCACGCACGCTGGAGACGAGGCAAGACAAAAATGTGCAGGAGGTATTCCGCTGCTACAACATGGAGGAGTGCAACCCCATCGGTACGCCTATGACAACGACATGTGAGCTGAGCTCAAGCATGGGCCCAAGAACGTGAGAACAAGGTTACGAAGAGAATGGGACCAACGGCGCTTCGTTTCATCAAGCGTGGAGCACGTGAGCTCCAAAACCCTAGGGCGAACTCAAGTTTTTACTACAAGTGCTTCAGTCACAAGAGGTACCCCTCTTACGGGTGAGACTCGCTAGTCGACTCTCACCCTTCGGCCGGCGAGCGAAGCTCGCCGGCGCTCAACAGGGTGCGAGGGCAAAATTGCCCTATGCGTCCGGAAAAGGTGCGACGGCACCTACGAAGTCACATCCTAGGCTAGATGTTAGGAAACCTAAACTAGACCTACAAACATGCAAGTTGGGGTCTAATCTAGGTCGCGTATCACAGCGAGCATATTATGCCACATGAAATTCAAGAACATAACTAGGTCTGCTAGTGGGGGCAGGCAAGGGTCGACGGCCGGCGGAGTGCGTGAGACAAGAGGGCGACGCCGCCATGTGACAGGCTTGGCGAGCGCGTGTCTCCGCTGTCAATGTGGATCACCACTGACCGCCGAGTCCTCATGCACTGCACACCCGAGGGCACATACGCACGAGAATGTATACAGAGGGTTATCACGTCCCCTTGGCCGAGGGTGTTGTATGCATGCAACCGAGTAGATGAAGCTGAGAAAAAAGGGAGGAGGATGGAAGTGCCTTGGTGAGAAAATCTGCAAGTTGCTCGCTTCTAGGCACCGCACATACTTGGACAATGCCTGCGTCCACTGCTTCTCGGAAAAAGTGATGTTCAACTCCTATGTGTTTGGTGCGTGGATGGAGTACATCGTCATTTGCCGTGATGCGACGTGCAGCAGAGCTATCACTGTATAGTGGTACAGCCCCCACAATCATGCCCAACTCCCCCAACAGCCGTCGCAGCCAAGTTGCTTCACATGTAGCTTCTCCCAATACCATACATTCTGCTTCAGCCACGCTGCGTGCAACACGAGACTATTTTGCACTATGCCATGACACAGTGGTGCCCCGTAAACGGAAGATATATCCTCCCCGACTACGTGCATCTCTGTACCGTGCATAGTCACTGTCACAATACCCATCTAGCAAGGGACCAGTGCCAGGGGAGAAGACGAGGCCCATGGATGCAGTGTCAAACACATAATTCAGAAGTCTCAACAAAGCCTTTTGATGTGCACTGTGAGGTTTCTGGCTGAATTGGGCAAGAGTGTTCACTGCACAGGCAATATCCGGTTGGGTGGTGGAGGAAAGGTAGGTGAGACTACCAGTGATCTGCCTGTACAGTGTGGGATCTGTGTCTGGTCCATAGTCAGTGGTGTGAGGATCAAGAAGGTGTCCGTAGACGTCTGGACTCATCGGTGAATGCTGTGTGGGAAGATGTTGCACAAGGTGAGAGAATCGGTCTATTAAATGTGCTATGAACCATCCCTGGTGTAATGTCAAGGTGCGTGCAGCTCTGTTGCATGTAATGGTCATGCCTAGGAAATTGTGTGCCTCTCCCAGGTTAGTCATGCGGTAGTGTGCAGTGAGCAGTGCTTTTGTGTCTTGAACAAGAGAGAGAGAGGGCGAAAGAATCAACAGGTCATCCACGTATACGAGAAGGGCAACATGAGTGCCGCAAACACTGCGGATGAACAAGGAGGGGTCAGACAGACTTTGTAGAAATCCTCCAAGCTATAGTGTTCGGCTGATTTCCTTGTTCCAACACCGTGGTGCCTGTTTTAGTCCGTACAATGCCTTAAGCAGAAGCCAGACTCTGTCTGTCCCATCAGTGAACCCTGGTGGTTGTTCCACATAAATCTCCTCTTCCAATGGCCCGTTCAGAAAAGCATTCTTGACATCCATTTGGTGTATTTCCTAGTCCTCATGTGCCGCAACCCCTAGCAGCACGTGACCTGACGTGTACTTGCCCACAGGGGCATAAGTGTCCGTAAAATCTTGCCCTGGTATCTGGTGGAAGCCCTTGGCCACCAGTCAAGCCTTGCATTTCTCAAACAAGCCCTAGACATTCCGTTTGACTTTGAACATCCACTTTAGGTCAATGGCTTTACGTCCAGGGGGAAGAGGCACCAATTGGTAAACTTCATGCTCAAGGAGAGCGTTCAGCTCATCGATCATAGCCTTTTCCCTCTCTGTTGCATCAGGGCGCCCCCTTGCCTCTTCGACGGTGAGAGGCTCTGGGTGGACAGTCACAGGCTGTGTGGGACCAGCTGTATGGTAAAACTGTCTGTAATCCACCCTGGCCACGTTCCGCTGTGAGTGACGGACTGGATCAGGCTGGACAGGTCTGTTTTGTACTGGGGTCAGACCAGGTGGCGACCCTGAGGAGTCTGCACTCGTGCTGGCAAGGTCAGCCGGTGTAAGCAAGTCAGTAGGGACCGGTGTGTCCTGGCCCGTGACCTTGTGCTCTCTTGACAGTGGTGTAACCTTAGGTTGTGTGGTGGGGACAAAGATGGGTACACTCACGTACTCAGGGTATCGTTCAGGAACAGTGAGCACAGGTGCATGCTTGAGTCCCTTGAACGCCTTGTATGGCATGTGTTCTAGGAAGGAAGTATCTCGACTCTCGACAAACATATGCTGCACGGGATCCCAAAACCTCCATGCCTTCGAGGCATGAGAGACTCCAACAAAGACACACCATCTGCCTCGTGGACTCAGTTTATGGCTGCGTTGTGGGTCAGCAAACCACACACACGCCATAGTGCCCCACACCCGTGCAGGGCGTAAATCTGCCTTCTGCTTGAACCATCTCT
>SZWC01033482.1:0-11784 GCA_023375785.1 Penium margaritaceum | reverse complement strand
TATGTATATGTATATGTATATGTATATGTATATGTATATGTATATGTATATGTATATGTATATGTATATGTATATGTATATGTATATGTATATGTATATGTATATGTATATGTAGATGTAGATGTATATGTATATGTATTTGTATATGTTTATGTATATGTATATGTATATGTATATGTATATGTATATGTATATGTATATGTATATGTATATGTATATGTATATGTATATGTTTATGTATATGTTTATGTATATGTATATGTTTTATGTATATGTACATGTGTATGTATATCTTTATGCATATGTATATGTATATGAATATGAATATGAATATGGAGCAGGAGGGCCGGTTCGTCTCTCCCTCCTCCCTGAAGCGAGGGGTGGTTGTGCACCATCCCTCGTGTCAGCGAGGGCTGGCCGGCGGCCAGCATTTTGTTGGCCACCGGGCAGCTCGCTGCCAGCCAGCTATACGGCCGGCGGCCGGCCAAGCGACCCCGCTGGCCACTGGCCAGCCAGCGACCAGCCACTGATCGCGGCCTCAGCCCGATCATCGGCTGAGGGCCCACAAGGGCCTCGAGGGCGAGGCCTCGTGGCCTCATGTGTTTGCCTCCGCTCGCCCTCCTCGCAAGCGAGCGAGGGAGGACGAGGGAGGGGGACGAGGGACGAGAGATGAGAGGATCTGGCACGAACTTGCCACTGTGCCTCACACATGACGATTTCACGCCAGAACGTCAAAAAGTAAAATGACGTTTGTTTGCGACAATCTTCAACATAAAATAAACAAAATAACTCGTGCAAACACACGAGTTCAAGGTAAAAACCCCCGGTTTGGGTCCCAAAACTAGGGGTAACGTTAAAAACAGAAATGGGCCTCCGGAGACTCCAAATATTTAAGTGTCCCTGCTCTGGGTCGTTGATTGCACCTCAGTCCTGCGAAGGGGGTAACTCCCTGACGCGGACTGAGAACGCCATTCTATGAACTCCAACAATGAATTCAGAGAAAGAGCTGGAGACGCGACCCGTTACAGTAGTTCTCAGAGCCTGATGACCCCCATGACCAAGAGTTCGACGGAAACGGCGGCTACAACATTGATAAAACGTCGCCGGCAGCTACAAGTAGTAGCAGAAATGCCTGAAGGACTACGACATCTACGCTTCACCCTTTGAAGCACCGTAAAGTGCGTTAGGAAGCTAGAGNAGAGAAGAGCTCTACGTTTTGGGGCTTCTTCTCCACAGTCTCTTCTCTATCACAGTGGGCTAGGGGAAAATGTTTAGGACGGGATAGGGAGTACCCACCCCCAAAACCACTTACTTTTCCCCTCTTCTCAAGGCTCCTTCCGTTCCTCTTCAACCAAAAATTGGGGCAGCGCTTTTCTCAAATACCAGAGACTCTCACGACCTGAGAGAAAATGAAAAAGGAAAAAAAGCGCTACTTGGAGAAATTTTGGAGGCCGCCACATTGTCGTGTAGTACAAGAAAGGCGCCTACAAGGGGGGGCAAGGTGTGCCAAGAAGATGCAAGAAGGGACGAAGGAAGACCAGAAGACAAGAAGACAAGAAGACAAGAAGAAAAGTAGTCTTTCCTTCTTGACCTTGTACTTGCTTGTTTTCTCGCTTTTAGTCTTAGTTCTTTTAGCGATACTCACACTTCTTGTTATTCCATTGTATTGTTATTTTCTGTTTTCCTAGATCCACGTTGCTTCCAAGTGCCGTGAGTCACGGCTTAGGAGGACTAGTTTCAAAACCCACGACCATGTACCGTTGTGGCAGCCTAGACATGCGCATGGACGCTATAGGGGCTGGTGAACCTAAAGCACTACTCAAATGCATGGCCGAACGCGCGTGCACAGCAAGGCCATGACATGCGCATGGACGCTATAAGGGCTGGTGAGTCAGCTGGACAACTAGGCGGGGCCAAGGGAAAGCAGGCTGCAAACCCTCAAGCAAAGAAGGCTGGTGGATACAAGGGCCCCAACAATAAGCGCAGCCGCGAGAATGACGAGCTGCGGGCGGCGCGTGAGAATCGTAACGCATCCTTCCGCGAAGGGATCTGCCACAACTGCATGCAGCCGGGCCACTGTAGGGCTCCGTGCCCTCAGGCTGCTAGTGGTGGACAAGAGGCTGCGGCGTTAGCTGCAGCAGCAGCACCTCGTAGGGATGGTGCAGCAGGAGGCCGCGGACACGGCCTTGGATAGGGTCGAGGTCGCGGCAATGGGCCCTGTCGTGATAACGGACAAGGCCGTGGGGTGGGTTTTCCCCACATGTAAGTGGGGACCACTCAGGGGTAAAACTGGATCATGAGTGTTGGTTTATGTTTTCAGATGAGGATGTTAAACAATTTGAGTTTTTGACGAGTTCAAATTTCTCTGTTGTTTTCTCTCCTCTTGTTGAACCGCATTCTACACTTGCTGACCGACATGGCCCATTAAACCTTGTATCTCCAGATGAGATGCATGATCGTACATGCTTAGTGGTGGAAAAACCGACCACTATGCAAGAGTTGTGGGACGTAGTGTTTGAAGTAAACACCCTCAAAGCAATGAGTTCAATCACGTTCGCAGTACCTTTAGTCGACGATTTCGACCCAGTCAAATTTAAAGTCTGGTAGGTGCTAGCCAAATTCACACATGCCCACAAGATGTGGACTCGAGTGGGTGAATCATGGGAGTTGCGACGCCCGTCGTACAGATTCCGTGCTTATCAAAAACTCGGCTTGCCGTCGTCGAGTCTGTTCACTCGAAAGAGTGGAGGCAACATGACAATGTAGTTCAAAGGACACCTAGCTGGTGCTCCTATAAACGTACTTGCTGACACTGGAGGAGATGACTCTTTTGTTAGCCTTGGCTTTACTGAATAGGTTGGCCTTAAGTACGAGCCATTGAATAGCGCAGTTGTTTTCGGTGACAACCATACGATACCTATGATCGGTACTTGTAAAGAAAAAAATTGTATTCAAGGGTACACACAGAGTGTAACGTTGAAGGTACTCAACCGTCTTGATCCGTTTGACGTGGTGCTAGACGATCCTTGGCATCGTGAAAACAAGGCTCTAATGTGCTTTGAATCAAAGTGTTTGATCCTGCAAAAAGGACAACGCCGCTTTACGTTGATTCCGAGTACGGAAGTTTCACCGACCGGACTAAAAGTCCATGCCAGCTTGTATGCAATGCAGGTCAAGAGACGTATTCGACAAGGTTGTCGATACTTCTTAGCTCAGCTACAAAAAGTGGGTAACGACGTGAAGGAATACACCCCACAAGAGATCAAATCTCTTTTGGCGGAGTTCTTGGATGTATTCCAAGACCCACTGGCTGGGCTTCCACCAGAAAGATACATGGGCCACACGATTCCGCTGCAACCAGAGACGACTCCTCTGTTCACACCCATGTATTGCCTTAGTCCAGCAAAAAGGTGAGAGGCCGAACGCCAAATCAAAGAGTACCTTGAAAAAGGGTGGATTGAGCCTAGTATCTTGTCGTACGGTGCGTTGATCCTTTTTGTGAACATAAAGGATGGTGGTTTGCGCATGTGCATGGATTATTGGGAGTTGAACAAGTTGATGGTGAAATATTGATTCCCCTTACCGCGGATTGAAGACCTTTTTGACCAACTCCAAGGCACGAAATCATTTTTGTCTTTGGATTTGTCTGAAGGGTACAATCAAATCCGCATCACCGAAGATGATGTGTCCAAAACCGTGTTTTGAACACACATGGGACACTAACAGTTCCGAGTGTTCTGCTTTGGGCTTACAAATACCCCGGCAACCTTCAAAGGAGAAATGAACCGAACGTTCACCAAACAACTCGGACAGTTTGTCTTGGTTTACCTGGACGACATCCTGGTTTTCTCCAAATCAATGGAAGAGCAAATAGAACATCTATGCAAAGTTGTTGCAATCCTTCGGGAACAAACGTTCTATGCGAAAGTGAGAAAGTGCAAGTTTGCACAAGATGAGCTTGAATACCTTAGACACATTGTCGGCAAGGACGACATTCGTGCCGACCCAAGGAAGGTCCAAGCCGTTGTGGACTGGCCACGCCCCGAAAATGTTGGGCAGATTCGGTCTTCCCTCGGCCTTACAAACTACTTTCGACGGTTTATGCAAGGGTATTCAACCTTGGTAGCACCACTAACAAGGCTCACGCAAAAGGACGTGCATTAGGAATGGACACCTGATTGCGAGAACGCTTTTCTCAAAGTCAAAGAGCTTGTATCCACGGTGCCCATTCTAGCTCTTCCGGATCCATCGCAACCCTGGGAGTATCAATGTGATGCGTCAGTAGTAGGACTCGGAGCTGTCCTCATGCAGAACAGTCACCCAGTTGCGTATGAGAGTCGGAAGCTCATCCCAACAGAAACGCGGTACACGACTTGGGATTAAGAGCTCCTTGTAGTACTACAGGCTTTCAAAATGTGGCGTTGCTACCTCGAGGGTGCTGAAGGGGCTGTGACAATCGTGACCGACCATAATCCATTGGTGTTTTTCCAAACGTAACTGAACCTGTCAAGACGATAGGCGCATTGGAGCGAATACCTGAGCCGATTCTCATTCACATGGGAATATCGGCTAGGACGAATCAATGTGGCCGATCCACTAAGTGGACAGCCTGTAGAAATCAAAGCAACCACTGAGGTCGGTGGGTGTTTTATGGCCATTGCAATAGCAACAGTACAATCACTAGACCCCCCTGCACCTCTGCGGCAACCATCATGAGAGATTATCCATTAAAACGGTTTTGTAAACAAAATCCGTATGGGATACTCTGTGGATTATTGGTTTCAAGACTTGAAATCTGGACAAGTACAGCTTGATGGAGGCTGCAGGAATCTCCTGGCACGAAGAACAAGTTCTTGTTCCAAACTCGGGAGACCTTCGAGCAAAGATTATCTCCCAGTTCCACGACCCACCGGTCACAGGCCATGTGGAACCCTGAAAGACCTGACGGGTGCTCCCGAACCAGTATTGGTGGCCATGATGGAGTGTCGATGTCCGTAAGTATTGCATGACATGTGACCCATGTCTTCAGAGTAAGGCTAGTAACAAGAAGCCTGCTGGACTCCTCCAACAGCTTCCCATTCTTGGGACTCCATGGGAGTGCGTCAGCATAGACTTCATTACTGGTAATCTGGACACGGCCCGTGGCCACGATGCAATACTAGTGGTTATGGACCTTTTGACGAAGATGACACACTTCATTCCTACAACCACTAACATGAACGCAAAGGAGACCGCTGGTCTCTTTTTTTAGGGTGTCGTGAAGTACCACGGATTGCCATTGCGCATTATCTCCGATCAAGATAAAATATTTGCTAGTAAGTTCTGGCATAAAATGCACGAGTACTTTGGCAGTGAGTCACAAATGTCAACAGCATTTCACCCTCAAATTGACGAACAAACAGAGCGCATGAATCACACTTAGGAGCAGATGATGTACATGTACGTGGACCCTGCCATGCATGATTGGAAAAAATTCCTAGCACCGGCAGAGTTTGCGGTGAACAACTCGGTGAACAAGTCCTCACAGTTCACACCATTCGTGCTGAACAGTGGTCGGCATCCGGTGGTACCCTCTTCATTGGTGATGAGTGGGAGTAAAGAAGGACAGGTTCGTTCTGCTCAAGCCTTTGCCGAGCGCATCAACTCCTTGTTGCAGGAGGCAAAGGGTCACCTTCAAGCAGCTCGGCAGCGACAAAAGGCATATGCCAACAAAGGTCACCGGGAGGTCTCATTTGACATCGGTGACAAAGTGATGCTTAGCACTTAAAACCTTCGGCTAAAGTCACCAAGGGCAAGAAAACTTCTACCAAGGTGGATTGGGTCATTTCTCATTGTGGCACGCATTCGGCCAGTGGCATACCGATTGCTACTTCTGCCGAGTATGAAGATACATGACGTGTTTCATGTGAGCCTGCTGGCACCATACACAGCAGACGGAACCGTTCAGCCAATGCCAGCAGTCCTTGCTGTCGACGGCCAATACGAGGTCCTTCGCCTACTCC
Source organism: Penium margaritaceum (assembly GCA_023375785.1). Taxonomy (NCBI): domain Eukaryota; kingdom Viridiplantae; phylum Streptophyta; class Zygnematophyceae; order Desmidiales; family Peniaceae; genus Penium; species Penium margaritaceum. The sequence goes on along the minus strand of SZWC01033482.1, from coordinate 5,782 downwards.
ACCACCGAGAGCCTACTCTTCGGTTGCGCGTTGTTAGGGAGTACCTCGTTTATTGGGCCGGTTGTGTACCCGAACATAATTCATGGGAGGCCGAATCTCGGTTGCTTACAGGGGTGCTCAATGAGTACTAGAGCAAACTTGTAGCTCACACAGATCGATGCATGGCAGGAGGTACCATCTGAACCCGGAAAACGTGAACAACATTCCCACAGGGCAGCATTCATGGACATCGACCATAGGAGGTTGGGGACGCCAAACATGGTTGTTGTAACGAGGAGCCCCTTTTTTCTGGCATACTCGGGGTCTCACCCGGGATTTGGGGGCATCTGGGCCATTTTCCAATTTTCAGAAATCCAGATCGCGGTCGAGCTCACTTGCGCTCGACCGCCGATGCGAGGAGGCAGAGGAGCAAGCGCGCGAGCAAGCACCGGCGTGGAGTTCACACCGACGCTAAGGTTCTGTTTCGCCCGAACCCCCACGCGGCGTTCCAAACACGCCACGTGGGGGTGGCTTCTCCCTCTCGACTGGTAGCATAACGGCGACGCTACCCGCCGAGGGGTCGTTTTGACGGACAGCCCCGGCAACGGACGCGGTCAAAGGTGGTAGTAAAACCGGTGACTGCGACCGTGCGACGGTCGCAGTTCTCCGGTGGCGTGTACAAGTGGGCGACCACACCCACCGATGAGAGGCATACGAAACCAACGCGACGGCTCGCCAAGAGAGAAGACGACCGTCGATCTTGTCGATCGACGGCCAAGCATTTCTCGCACTAAGCATTAGGTACAAGGAGAGCACCAGGTTCAGGTGCAAGCAGAGCACCGAGTTCAGGTGCAAGTAGCTTGTCATAGCAAGCTAGGAAATCAGTAGGCTGAGGCCTGGGCTAGCCAGCTGGACAGTATAAATACCCTGTATCAGTTCAATTACACTATCCTGTTTTTTCCAGCTCCGGCTTCCAGACATCTCCAAGTCTATCTTTCCGCTGCGACCGCGCTCTCCACACACCAAGGCTAAATCTCCAGAGAGCACCCACTCTCAAATCTGGTATCAGAGCCAGAGTCACGCGTTGGGCGGAAGCGCTGCCGGAGCTCCACAGACTTCAAGGAGCGAAGGCACGGAGTACGCCGGACAACGTTGAGGCTGATCGAGAGGGAGATTGCTGGACCAGACTTCAAAGCCACCGCACGAGCCAACCTCTGGAAAAAAATTCTAAAATTCCAGAGCATCCACACGGCCTACCGTGCGCGCGCGGGAGACGACGGGTGACTCCTACGCACTTCGAAGACGTCAGATTTTTGTCCCAAACTGCCGAATTGCTGGCAGAAATTTTTTCGATTGCTGCCGAAACGCTGCCAAATTTTTTCGAAGGATCTCCAACGGCTAAAAGTCATCAAGAGCCATGGAGCAGGCCCTGCAGCAGATCGTAGAGCAGTGCTGGGAGCCCTCAAGCTGGAGAACGAGTGGCTCAATCGACAGATGGCTGACCTGCGGGACGGGACTAACGCTGGACGGGTTGGGGCGGCCCGGTCAAGGAGTCCGCCAAGACTAAAGCCAAAGGCTCCGGAACCGTTCAGCCCCTCAGTCAAGGGTGCAAGCGTACGGACATGGTTGTTCGCGATGAACAGCTACTTTGTGGCTCTAGGTCACCCTCCAGAGGATGATGCTGTGCGTGTGTCATTCGCGGTGACATTACTACGTGGAGCACCATTGGAGTGGTGGAGGCAGCTGAATATGCTGGCCACTCGAACTGGAGGTGGGAACGCAGCTGTACAACATGCCGTGTTGTGGCAGCCAGGCGCAAGACAAGCTGAAGCTCTCGTGCTGACGACATGGGAGCAGTTCGAGCAAGCCATCATAGATCGATTTGATCTCGTGAATGCCTCCATGGTCGCATGCAACAAGCTGAAGCAGCTGAAGCAGATCGGCTCGGTGCAGGAGTACACACGCCGTTTCTTGGCGTTGTGCTCGGAGATCGACGACATGAGCGCGCCGGAGATGACAGACAAATACCATGACGGCTTGAAGGCAGAAATTCAGCGCACTCTGGCACTCAGTGGAATCACGGATTTCCAAGCGATGGCGGCCATTGCTGAGTGTGTTGACGCGCTATGCTACCATCGACGGGGGTTCTGTGAAAGCAAGAGAATTTTCAGCGTCGAGCGCAGCACCAAAAAACCGACCCCATGGAGATCGATGCAGTGCAAGGAGGCGAGCAGCAGAGCAAGCCGCGTGGTGTGAACTGTTGGATCTGCGTGAAGCCTGGGTACCACAAGAAGGACTGCAAGAAGAAGCAGCAGGGAAACGGCAACCAGCAGTGAGTGGCGGGCGGCCATCTTCTTAGAAAGCTTCGTCCACATCAGAGAAAACCAGCCTCGAAAGTCCTTCGACAACTAGGGAGCTGCTGAGTGTATTGCTGCGGAGCAAAAGGGAGGGAGTGTTGGACACCTACGGTGGCGTGTTTTGTGCTAAGCTGCCAAACGGTTTACCACCGAAGCGTGACATCGACTATAAAATTGAGCTTGTTCCTGGAGCAACTCCAACGATGCAGGCTGCTTATCGCATGAGCTATAATGACCTGGGTGAGCTGAAGAAGCAGTTGTAGGAGCTGACGGAGCAGGGGTTCATCAGACCGTTAGTGTTACCTTACGTTGCACCGGTCCTCTTTGTGAAGAAAAAGATAGGGGAGCTGCGGATGTGCGTGGACTTTCGCACACTGAACAACGTAATGATCAAGAACCGGTGCCCGCTGCCAAGGGTCGAGGAGTTGTTTGACCAGCTGAGGGGAGCGCAGTTCTTCAGCAAGATCTGTGAGCACCTGCGATGTGTGCCAACCCATCAAGGCGCGGAGGACCAAGCCACCAGGGGAGCTGCAACCATTGCCTGTACCGGAGAGGCCATGGACAGACATCTCTCTTGACTTCATTGGCGGGTTGCCTGTGATGCAGCAAGGAAAAAATACGGTGTTGGTGGTGGTGGATCGGTTCTCCAAGATGGCACACTTCATTGCATGTCCTGAGAGCATCACAGCTGCCGAGACAGCTCAACTCCTCCTCAGTCATGTCATCAAGCTACATGGAGTGCCGCAGTCGGTGGTCTCGGATCGCGATCCACGCTTCACTTCGCGATTCTGGAGAGATCTCATGGAGAAGCTAGGCATGAGAGTGCAACTGACCACGGCATACCACCCATAGAGCGATGGGCAGACAGAGTGCACAAACCACCCATTGAAGCAACTGTTGCAGAGCATGGTTCCACTGGATGGAGGGGGTTGGGAGGAGAAGCTCGGAGTGGCAGAGTTCGCCTAGAACTTAGCGGTGTCAGCATCCACAGGGAAGTAACCGTTTGAGGTGGTCTATGGCCACCAGCCACTAAGCCCAGCCGCCCTTGCTATGGCATCATCTCTCTCGGCTGTACAGCAGATTGCTGAAGAGTTTGCCACCACTTGGGACATAGTGCGGCAACGGCTGATGCAGGCATAGAAGCAGCAGAAGCGGCAGGCTGATAAGCATCACTCTGCAGAGGAGTTCCTAGTGGGAGATCAGGTGATGTTGAACTCTGCTAACCTGCAGCTGATGGGAGTTGGGAGTCCGAAGATGAAACCGCAATGGGTGGATCCGTTCTGCATTTTGGAGAAGCGGTCGGCCGTTTCATACAAGCTGGAGCTGCCAGCTCACTACACCATCCATCAGGTGTTCCACATCTCCTTGCTTTGTGCCTATCGTGACCCCAACACCTTCTTCCAGAGTCGCGGGACAGCTCCACCTCCTACTGTCTAGATCAAAGAAAGTGAGGAGTTTGAGGTGGAGAAGATTCTGGCGGAGCGCCAGAGGGAAGGACGGCGTGAGTTTCTAGTGCAGTGGAAGGGGTATCCGGCGGAGCACAACTCTTGGGAGCCAGAGGCCAACTTCCACGTTGGGGGTACCAACACTGCTCTCCAGGAGTACCTCAGGCACGCCGGGACGTCGCGCCTCCGAAGAGGGAGGGGGGGGTGAATGTAACGAGGAGCCCCTTTTTTTGGGCATACTCCGGGTCTCACCCGGGATTTGGGGGCATCCGGGCCATTTTCCAATTTTCGGAAATCCAGATCGCGGTTGAGCTCACCTGCGCTCGACCGCCAATGCGAGGAGGAGGCAGAGGAACGAGCCCGCGAGCGAGTACCGTCGTGGAGTTCGTGCTGGCGCTAAGGCCCTGTTTCGTGCGAACCCCCATGCAGCGTTCCGAACACGCCATGCGGGGGTTGCTTCCCCCTCTCGACGGGTAGCGTAAGAGCGATGCTACCCATTGAGGGGTCGTTTTGATGGACGGCCCCGGCAACGGACGCCGTTAACGGCGGCAGCAAAACCGGTGACTGCGACCGTGCGACGGTCGTAGTTCTCCGGTGGCGTGTACAACAGGGCGAACGCACCCACTGCCGAGAGGCATACGAGACGCACGCGGCGGCTCGCCAAGAGAGAAGACAGACTGTCGATCTCGTCGGTCAACGGCCAAGCATTTCTCGCACTAAGCATTAGGTACAAGGAGAGAACAAGGTTCAGGTGCAAGCAGAGCACCGAGTTCAAGTGCAAGTAGCTTGTCGCAGCAAGCTAGGAAAGCAGTAGACTGAGGCCTGCGCTAGCCAGCCGAATAGTATAAAAACCCTGTACTCAGTTCAATTGAAATAACCTGTGTTTTCCAGCTCTGGCTTCCAGACATCTCCAAGTCTATCTTTCCGCTGCGACTGCGCTCTCCACACACCAAGGCTAAATCTCCAGAGAGCACCCACTCTCACAGTTGTCGCGCGGACCCTCCAGCCCAAAGGGGGGAGGCCGCTTGCCGTGCTGACCTACAAGCTGCAGCTGAGGTCCAAGTACCATGCACGTGTTCATGTCCAGCTGGTGATTGAAATTATTGAATTTTATTTCACAATGATGATGACTCACTAACTGAAAATCTTGCTTGTTGTTCATGAACCGAGAAGGTTCATAATAAGTGGGGAGGAATGTGGCGGGAGGGTCGGTTTGGCCCTCCCTCCTCGCTGAAACGAGGGGTGGTTGCGCACCACCCCTCACGTCAGCGATGGCTAACGTAGCTGGCAAGCTCGGTGCAGGCCGGCTGGACATCCAGCAGCCGGCCAAGCAACCGGCCGGCCAGCCGCCAGCGGCTGATGGCGACCTAAGCCGAATCGGCGGCTGAGGGCCAACAAGGGCCTTGAGGGAGAGGCCTTGTGCCCTCATGACCTCGCCCCCGCTCGCCCTCCTCGCAAGCGAGCGAGCGAGGACAAGGGAGAGGGACAAGGGAGGAGAGACGAGAAGATCTGGCACAAAATCGCCAACATGCCTTGCACGTGCAAGAACAGACAATTTCGTGCCAGAACGTCAAAAAGTAAAATGAAGTTCGTTTGCAACAAACATGGACATAAAATAAACGACATAATTTGTGCAAACACACAAGTTCAAGGTAAGAGCCCCCGGTTTGCGTCGCAAAATGAGGGGTAAGGTTAAATACGAATATGGGCCTCCGGAGACTCGAAACATTTGAGTCTCCCTGCTCTGGGTGGTTGATGAAGATTTCCCCTCAGTCCTACGAAGGGGCTGAACCCTAACGCGGGTTGAGAACGCCATTCAGCAAAATCCGACGATAATTTCAGAACAGGAGCTAGAGACTCGACCCGTTACAGTTATTGTATATGTATATGTATATGTATATGTATATTTATATGTATATGTATATGTATATGTATATGTATATGTATATGTATATGTATATGTATATGTATATGTATATGTATATGTATATGTATATGTAT
>SZWC01033481.1:0-18745 GCA_023375785.1 Penium margaritaceum | reverse complement strand
GAGTGGTGCGAACTGGTTGCGGAGTGGTACGAACTGGTTGCCGAGTGGTGGGAATTGTTGCAGAGTGGTGCTAACTGGTTGCGGAGTGGTGCGAACTGGTTGTGGAGTGTTGCAAACTGGTTCCGGAGTGGTGCGAACTGGTTGTGGAGTGGTGTGAACTGGTTGCGGAGTGATGTGAACTGGTTGCGGTATGGTGCGAACTGGTTGCGGAGTTGTGCGAACTGGCTGCTGAGTGGTGCGAACTGGATGCAGAGTGGCGGAACCGGTTGCGGATTGGTGCGAACTGGTTGCGGAGTGGTGCGAACTGGTGGAAGAGTGGTGCAAACTAGTTGCGGAACTGTGGGAACTGGTTGCGGAGCTGTGCGAACTGGTTGCGGAGCCGTGCGAACTGGTGGCGGAGTGGTGCGAACTGGTTGCGGAGTGGTGCGAACTGGTTGGGGAGTGGTACGAACGTGTTGCGGAGTGGTGCAAACTGGTTGCGGAGTGGTGCCAACTGGTTGCGGAGTGGTGCGAACTGGTTGCGGAGTAGTGCGAACTGGTTGCGGAGTGGTGCGAACAGGTTGCGGAGTGGTACGAACAGGTTGCGGAGTGGTGCGAACTGGTTGTGGAGTGGTGCGAACTGGTTGCGGAGTGGTGTGAACTAGTTGCGGAGTGGCGCGAACTGGTTGCGGAGTGGTGCGAACTGGTTGCGGAGTAGTGCGAACTGGTTGCGGAGTGGTGCGAACAGGTTGCGGAGTGGTACGAACAGGTTGCGGAGTGGTGCGAACTGGTTGTGGAGTGGTGCGAACTGGTTGCGGAGTGGTGTGAACTAGTTGCGGAGTGGCGCGAACTGGTTGCGGAGTGGTGCGAACTGGTTGCGGAGTAGTGCGAACTGGTTGCGGAGTGGTGCGAACAGGTTGCGGAGTGGTACGAACAGGTTGCGGAGTGGTGCGAACTGGTTGTGGAGTGGTGCGAACTGGTTGCGGAGTGGTGTGAACTAGTTGCGGAGTGGCGCGAACTGGTTGCGGAGTGGTGCGAACTGGTTGCGGAGTAGTGCGAACTGGTTGCGGAGTGGTGCGAACAGGTTGCGGAGTGGTACGAACAGGTTGCGGAGTGGTGCGAACTGGTTGTGGAGTGGTGCGAACTGGTTGCGGAGTGGTGTGAACTAGTTGCGGAGTGGCGCGAACTGGTTGCGGAGTGGTGCGAACTGGTTGCGGAGTAGTGCGAACTGGTTGCGGAGTGGTGCGAACAGGTTGCGGAGTGGTACGAACAGGTTGCGGAGTGGTGCGAACTGGTTGTGGAGTGGTGCGAACTGGTTGCGGAGTGGTGTGAACTAGTTGCGGAGTGGCGCGAACTGGTTGCGGAGTGGTGCGAACTGGTTGCGGAGTAGTGCGAACTGGTTGCGGAGTGGTGCGAACAGGTTGCGGAGTGGTACGAACAGGTTGCGGAGTGGTGCGAACTGGTTGTGGAGTGGTGCGAACTGGTTGCGGAGTGGTGTGAACTAGTTGCGGAGTGGCGCGAACTGGTTGCGGAGTGGTGCGAACTGGTTGCGGAGTAGTGCGAACTGGTTGCGGAGTGGTGCGAACAGGTTGCGGAGTGGTACGAACAGGTTGCGGAGTGGTGCGAACTGGTTGTGGAGTGGTGCGAACTGGTTGCGGAGTGGTGTGAACTAGTTGCGGAGTGGCGCGAACTGGTTGCGGAGTGGTGCGAACTGGTTGCGGAGTAGTGCGAACTGGTTGCGGAGTGGTGCGAACAGGTTGCGGAGTGGTACGAACAGGTTGCGGAGTGGTGCGAACTGGTTGTGGAGTGGTGCGAACTGGTTGCGGAGTGGTGTGAACTAGTTGCGGAGTGGCGCGAACTGGTTGCGGAGTGGTGCGAACTGGTTGCGTAGTGCTACGAACTCGTTGCGAGTGGTGCGAACTGGTTGCGGAGTCGTGCGAACTGGTTGCGGAGTGGTGCAACTGGTTGCAGAGTTGTGCGAACTGGTTGCGGTGTGGTGCGACCTGGTTGCGGAGTGGTGCGAACTGGTTGCCGAGTGGTGCGAACTGGTTGCGGAGTGGTACGAACTCGTTGCGCAGTCGTGCGAACTGGTTGCGGAGTGGTGCGAACTGGTTGCGGAGTTGTGCAACTGGTTGCAGAGTTGTGCGAACTGGTTGCGGTGTGGTGCGACCTGGTTGCGGAGTGGTGCGAACTGGTTGCCCAGTGATGTGAACTTGTTGCGGAGTGGTGCGAACTGGATGCAGAGTGGTGCCAACGACTTGCGAAGTGGTGCGAACTGGTTGCGGAACGGTGCGAACTGGTTGCAGAGTGGTGCAAACTGGTTGCGGAATTGTGGGATCTGGCTGCGGAGTTGTGCAAACTGGCTGCTGAGTGGTGCAAACTGGTTGCGGAGTGGTGCGAACTGGTTGCAAAGTGGTCTAAACTGGTTGCGAAGTGGTGCGAGTTGGTTGCGGAGTGGTGTGAACTAGTTGCGGAGTGGTGCGAACGCGTTGCCGAGTGCTGCGAACTGGTTGCGGAGTGGTGCAAACTGGTTGCGGATTGGTGCAAACTGGTTGCGAAGTGGTGCGAACTGGTTGCGGAGTGGTGCGAAGTGGTTGCCGAGTGGTGCAAACTGGTTGCGGAGTGGTACAAACTCGTTGCGCAGCGGTGCGAACTGGTTGCGGAGTGGTGCGAAGTGGTTGCCGAGTGGTGCAAACTGGTTGCGGAGTGGTACAAACTCGTTGCGCAGCGGTGCGAACTGGTTGCGGAGTGGTGCGAAGTGGTTGCCGAGTGGTGCAAACTGGTTGCGGAGTGGTACAAACTCGTTGCGCAGCGGTGCGAACTGGTTGCGGAGTGGTGCGAAGTGGTTGCCGAGTGGTGCAAACTGGTTGCGGAGTGGTACAAACTCGTTGCGCAGCGGTGCGAACTGGTTGCGGAGTGGTGCGAAGTGGTTGCCGAGTGGTGCAAACTGGTTGCGGAGTGGTACAAACTCGTTGCGCAGCGGTGCGAACTGGTTGCGGAGTGGTGCGAAGTGGTTGCCGAGTGGTGCAAACTGGTTGCGGAGTGGTACAAACTCGTTGCGCAGCGGTGCGAACTGGTTGCGGAGTGGTGCGAAGTGGTTGCCGAGTGGTGCAAACTGGTTGCGGAGTGGTACAAACTCGTTGCGCAGCGGTGCGAACTGGTTGCGGAGTGGTGCGAAGTGGTTGCCGAGTGGTGCAAACTGGTTGCGGAGTGGTACAAACTCGTTGCGCAGCGGTGCGAACTGGTTGCGGAGTGGTGCGAAGTGGTTGCCGAGTGGTGCAAACTGGTTGCGGAGTGGTACAAACTCGTTGCGCAGCGGTGCGAACTGGTTGCGGAGTGGTGCGAAGTGGTTGCCGAGTGGTGCAAACTGGTTGCGGAGTGGTACAAACTCGTTGCGCAGCGGTGCGAACTGGTTGCGGAGTGGTGCGAAGTGGTTGCCGAGTGGTGCAAACTGGTTGCGGAGTGGTACAAACTCGTTGCGCAGCGGTGCGAACTGGTTGCGGAGTGGTGCGAAGTGGTTGCCGAGTGGTGCAAACTGGTTGCGGAGTGGTACAAACTCGTTGCGCAGCGGTGCGAACTGGTTGCGGAGTGGTGCGAAGTGGTTGCCGAGTGGTGCAAACTGGTTGCGGAGTGGTACAAACTCGTTGCGCAGCGGTGCGAACTGGTTGCGGAGTGGTGCGAAGTGGTTGCCGAGTGGTGCAAACTGGTTGCGGAGTGGTACAAACTCGTTGCGCAGCGGTGCGAACTGGTTGCGGAGTGGTGCGAAGTGGTTGCCGAGTGGTGCAAACTGGTTGCGGAGTGGTACAAACTCGTTGCGCAGCGGTGCGAACTGGTTGCGGAGTGGTGCGAAGTGGTTGCCGAGTGGTGCAAACTGGTTGCGGAGTGGTACAAACTCGTTGCGCAGCGGTGCGAACTGGTTGCGGAGTGGTGCGAAGTGGTTGCCGAGTGGTGCAAACTGGTTGCGGAGTGGTGCGAACTGGTTGCAAAGTGGTCTAAACTGGTTGCGAAGTGGTGCGAGTTGGTTGCGGAGTGGTGTGAACTAGTTGCGGAGTGGTGCGAACGCGTTGCCGAGTGGTGCGAACTGGTTGCGGAGTGGTGCGAACTGGTTGCGGAGTTGTGCAACTGGTTGCAGAGTTGTGCGAACTGGTTACTGTGTGGTGCGACCAGGTTGCAGAGTGGTGCGAACTGGTTGCACAGTGATGCGTACGTGTTGCGGAGTGGTGCGAACTGGTTGCGGAGTGGTGCTAACTGCTTGCGAAGTGGTGCAAACTGGTTGCGGAACGGTGCGAACAGGTTGCAAATTGGTGCACACTGGTTGCGGAATTGTGGGATCTGGCTGCGGAGTTGTGCGAACTGGCTGCTGAGTGGTGCGAACTGGTTGCCGAGTGGTGCGAACTGGTTGCAAAATGGTCTGAACTGGTTGCGAAGTGGTGCAAATTGGTTGCGGAGTGGTGCGAACTAGTTGCGGAGTGGTGCGAACGCGTTGCCGAGTGGTGCGAACTGGTTGCGGAGTGGTGCGAACTGGTTGCGGAGTGGTGCAAACTGGTTGCGGAGTGGTGCAAACTGGTTGCGGAGTGGTGCAAACCGGTTGCGGAGTGGTGCGAACCGGTTGCGTAGTGGTGCCAACTGGTTGCAGAGTAATGCGAACTGGTTGCGGAGTGGTGCGAACTGGTTGCAGATTCATGCAAACCAGTTGCGGAGTGGTGCGAACTGGTTCCGGTGTGCTGCAAACCGCTTGCGGATTGGTGCGAACTGGATGCGGAGTGGTGCGAACTGGTTGCTGAGTGGTGCAAACTGGTTGCGGAGTGGTGCAAACTGCTTGCGGAGTGGTGAAAACTGGTTGCGGAGTGGTGCGAACTGGTTGCGGAGTTTTGCCAACTGGTTGCGGAGTGGTGCGAACTGGTTGCGAAGTGGTGCGAACTGGTTGCAAAGTGGTGCGAATGGGTTGCCGAGTGGTGCGAACTGGTTGCGGAGTGGTGCCAGCTGGTTGCGAAGTGGTGCGAACTGGTTGCAAAGTGGTGCGAATGGGTTGCCGAGTGGTGCGAACTGGTTGCGGAGTGGTGCCAGCTGGTTGCGAAGTGGTGCGAACTGGTTGCAAAGTGGTGCGAATGGGTTGCCGAGTGGTGCGAACTGGTTGCGGAGTGGTGCCAGCTGGTTGCGAAGTGGTGCGAACTGGTTGCAAAGTGGTGCGAATGGGTTGCCGAGTGGTGCGAACTGGTTGCGGAGTGGTGCCAGCTGGTTGCGAAGTGGTGCGAACTGGTTGCAAAGTGGTGCGAATGGGTTGCCGAGTGGTGCGAACTGGTTGCGGAGTGGTGCCAGCTGGTTGCGAAGTGGTGCGAACTGGTTGCAAAGTGGTGCGAATGGGTTGCCGAGTGGTGCGAACTGGTTGCGGAGTGGTGCCAGCTGGTTGCGAAGTGGTGCGAACTGGTTGCAAAGTGGTGCGAATGGGTTGCCGAGTGGTGCGAACTGGTTGCGGAGTGGTGCCAGCTGGTTGCGAAGTGGTGCGAACTGGTTGCAAAGTGGTGCGAATGGGTTGCCGAGTGGTGCGAACTGGTTGCGGAGTGGTGCCAGCTGGTTGCGAAGTGGTGCGAACTGGTTGCAAAGTGGTGCGAATGGGTTGCCGAGTGGTGCGAACTGGTTGCGGAGTGGTGCCAGCTGGTTGCGAAGTGGTGCGAACTGGTTGCAAAGTGGTGCGAATGGGTTGCCGAGTGGTGCGAACTGGTTGCGGAGTGGTGCCAGCTGGTTGCGAAGTGGTGCGAACTGGTTGCAAAGTGGTGCGAATGGGTTGCCGAGTGGTGCGAACTGGTTGCGGAGTGGTGCCAGCTGGTTGCGAAGTGGTGCGAACTGGTTGCAAAGTGGTGCGAATGGGTTGCCGAGTGGTGCGAACTGGTTGCGGAGTGGTGCAAATTGGTTGCGGAGTGGTGCGAACTAGTTGCGGAGTGGTGCGAACTGGTTGCGGTGTGCTGCAAACTGCTTGCGGAGTGGTGCGAACTGGTTGCAGAGTAGTGTGAACTGGTTGGGGAGTGGTGCGAACTGGTTGCGGAGTGGTGCCAGCTGGTTGCAAAGTGGTGCGAACTGGTTGCGGAGTGGTGCGAACTGGTTACGGAGTGGAGCGAACTGGTTGCAAAGTTGTGCAAACTGGGTGCGGAGTGGTGCAAACTGGTTGCGGAGTGGTACGAACTGGTTTCGGAGTGGTGCAAATTGTTGCAGAGTGGTGCTAACTGGTTGCGGAGTGGTGCGAACTGGTTGTGGAGTGTTATGAACTGGTTGCGGAGTGGTGCGAACTAGTTGTGAGGTTGTGCAAACTGGTTGCGGAGTGGTGCGAACTGGTTGCAGGGTGGTGCAAACTGGTTGCGGAATGGTGCGCACTGGATGCGGAGTGGTGCAAGCTGGTTGCGGAATTGTGGGAACTGGTTGCCGAGTTGTGCAAACTGGTTGCAGAGTGGTGCGAACTGGTTTTGTGGTGGTGCAATCTGGTTGCGGAGTGGTGCGAATCGGTTGCGGAGTGGTGCGAACTGGTTGCGGATTGGTGCGAACTGGTTGCAGAGTGGTGCCAACTGGTTGCGGAGATGTGAAAACTAGTTAGAGAGTGGTGGGAACTGGTTGCGGAGTGGTGGGAACTGGTTGCGGAGTGGTGCGAACTGGTTGCGGAGTGGTGCGAACTGGTTGCGGAGTGGTGCAAACTGGTTGCGAAGTGGTGCGAACTGGTTCTGGAGTGGTGCGAACTGGTTGCGGAGTGGTGCAAACTGGCTGTGTAGTGGTACGAACGGGTTGCGGAGTGGTGCGAACTGGTTGCGGAGTGATGCGAACTGCTTGCCGAGTTGTGCGAACGTGTTGCGGAGTGGTCCGAACTGGTTGCGGAGTGATGCGAACTGCTTGCCGAGTTGTGCGAACGTGTTGCGGAGTGGTCCGAACTGGTTGCGGAGTGATGCGAACTGCTTGCCGAGTTGTGCGAACGTGTTGCGGAGTGGTCCGAACTGGTTGCGGAGTGATGCGAACTGCTTGCCGAGTTGTGCGAACGTGTTGCGGAGTGGTCCGAACTGGTTGCGGAGTGATGCGAACTGCTTGCCGAGTTGTGCGAACGTGTTGCGGAGTGGTCCGAACTGGTTGCGGAGTGATGCGAACTGCTTGCCGAGTTGTGCGAACGTGTTGCGGAGTGGTCCGAACTGGTTGCGGAGTGATGCGAACTGCTTGCCGAGTTGTGCGAACGTGTTGCGGAGTGGTCCGAACTGGTTGCGGAGTGATGCGAACTGCTTGCCGAGTTGTGCGAACGTGTTGCGGAGTGGTCCGAACTGGTTGCGGAGTGATGCGAACTGCTTGCCGAGTTGTGCGAACGTGTTGCGGAGTGGTCCGAACTGGTTGCGGAGTGATGCGAACTGCTTGCCGAGTTGTGCGAACGTGTTGCGGAGTGGTCCGAACTGGTTGCGGAGTGATGCGAACTGCTTGCCGAGTTGTGCGAACGTGTTGCGGAGTGGTCCGAACTGGTTGCGGAGTGATGCGAACTGCTTGCCGAGTTGTGCGAACGTGTTGCGGAGTGGTCCGAACTGGTTGCGGAGTGATGCGAACTGCTTGCCGAGTTGTGCGAACGTGTTGCGGAGTGGTCCGAACTGCTTGCGGAGTGGTGCGAATTGGTTGCAGAGTGGTGCAAACTGCTTGCACAGTGGTGCGAACTGGTTCCGGAGTGGTGCGAACTGGGTGCGGAGTGGTGCGAACTGGTTGCGGAGTGGTGGAACTGGTTGCAGAGTTGTGCGAACTGGTTATGGAGTGGTGCGAACTGGTTCCAGAGTGGTGCGAACTGGTTCCAGATTGGTGCAAACTGCTTGCACAGTGGTGCGAACTTGTTGCGGAGTGGTGCGGACTGGTTGTGGAGTGATGCGAACTGGTTGCAGAGAAGTGTGAACTGGTTGCGGAGTGGTGCGAAGTGGTTGCGTAGTGGTGCCAACTGGTTGCGGAGTGGTGCGAACTGGTTGCGGAGTGTTGCGAACTGGTTGCGGATTGGAGCGAACTGGTTGCAGAGTGGTGCGAACTGGTTGCGGAAAGGGTGCGAACTGTTTGCGGAGTGGTACGAACTGGTTGCGGAGTGGTGCAAAGTGGTTGCAGAGTGGTGCGAACTGGTTGCGGAGTGGTGGGAACTGGTTGCGGAGTGGTGGGAACTGGTTGCGGAGTGGTGGGAACTGGTTGCGGAGTGGTGGGAACTGGTTGCGGAGTGGTGGGAACTGGTTGCGGAGTGGTGCGAACAGATTGCGGAGTGGTGCGAACTGGTTGCGGAACTGTGGGAACTGGTTGCGGAGTTGTGTGAACTGGTTGCGGAGTTGTGCGAACTGGTTGCGGAGTTGTGCGAACTGGTTGCTGAGTGATGCGAACTGGTTGCGGAGTGATGCGAACTGGTTGCGAAGTGGTGCGAACTGGTTGCGGAGTGATGCGAATTGCTTGCGGAGTGGTGCGAACTAGTTGCGGAAAATGTGAACTGGCTGCGGAGTGGTCCGAACTGGTTGCGGAGTGGTGCAAACTGGTTGCGGAGTGGTGCGAACTGGTTACGGAGTGGTGCAAACTGGTTGCGGAATGGTGCAAACCGGTTGCAGAGTGGTGCAGACTTGTTTCGAAGTGGTGCGAAGCGGTTGCTTAGAGGTGCGAACTGGTTGCAGACTGGTGCGAACCGGTTGCGGACTGGTGCGAACTGGTTGCAGACTGGTGCAAAGTGGTTGAGTGCTGCGAACTGGTTGCCGAGTGGTGCGAACTGGTTGCGGAGTGGTACGAACGCATTGCGGAGTGGTGCGAACTGGTTGCCAAGTGGTGCCAACTTGTTGCGGAGTGGTGCGAACTGGTTGCGGAGTGGTGCGAACTGGTTGCGGAGTAGTGTGAACTGGTTGGGGAATGGTGCGAACTGGTTGCGGAGTGGTGCCAACTGGTTGCGGAGTGGTGCGAACTGGTTGCCGAGTGGTGCGAACTGGTTGCGGAGTGGTGCGAAGTGGTTGCGGAGTGGTGCGAACTGGTTGCGTAGTGCTACGAACTCGTTGCGAGTGGTGCGAACTGGTTGCGGAGTGGTGCGAAGTGGTTGCGGAGTGGTGCGAACTGGTTGCGTAGTGCTACGAACTCGTTGCGAGTGGTGCGAACTGGTTGCGGAGTGGTGCGAAGTGGTTGCGGAGTGGTGCGAACTGGTTGCGTAGTGCTACGAACTCGTTGCGAGTGGTGCGAACTGGTTGCGGAGTGGTGCGAAGTGGTTGCGGAGTGGTGCGAACTGGTTGCGTAGTGCTACGAACTCGTTGCGAGTGGTGCGAACTGGTTGCGGAGTGGTGCGAAGTGGTTGCGGAGTGGTGCGAACTGGTTGCGTAGTGCTACGAACTCGTTGCGAGTGGTGCGAACTGGTTGCGGAGTGGTGCGAAGTGGTTGCGGAGTGGTGCGAACTGGTTGCGTAGTGCTACGAACTCGTTGCGAGTGGTGCGAACTGGTTGCGGAGTGGTGCGACCTGGTTGCGGAGTGGTGCGAACTGGTTGCACAGTGATGCGAACTTGTTGCGGAGTGGTGCGAACTGGTTGCGGAGTAGTGTGAACTGGTTGCGGAGTGGTGCGAACTGGTTGCGGAGTGGTGCCAACTAGTTGCGGAGTGGTGCGAACTGGTTGTGGAACAGTGCCAACTGGTTGCAGAGTAGTAAAAACAGGTTGCGAATTGTGGGAACTGGCTGCGGAGTTGTGCGAACTGGTTGCTGAGTGGTTCGAACATGTTGCGGAGTGGTGCGAACTGGTTGCAAAGTGTTCTGAACTGGTTGCGGAGTGGTGCGAATTGGTTGCGGAGTGGTGCAAACTAGTTGCGGAGTGGTGCGAACTCGTTGCCGAACGGTGCAAACTGGTTGCGGAGTGGTGGGAACTGGTTTCGGAGTGGTGCGAACGGATTGCGGAGTGGTGCAAACTTGTTGCGGAGTGGTGCAAACTGGTTGCGGAGTGGTGCGAACCGGTTGCGTAGTGGTGCGAACTGGTTGCAGAGTGGTGCGAACTGGTTGCGGAGTGATGCGAACTGGTTGCAGATTCGTGCGAACCGGTTGCGGAGTGGTGCAAACTGGTTGCGGAGTGCTGCGAACCGCTTGCATATTGGTTCGAACTGGTTGCGGAGTGGTGAGAACTGGTTACGGAGTGGTGCAAACAGGGTACGGAGTGGTGTGAACTGGTTGTGGAGTGGTCAAAACTGGTTTGGGAGTGGTGCGAACTGGTTGCGGAGTGGTGCAAACTGGTTGCGGCGTTGTGCAAACTGGTTGCGGAGTCGTGCGAACTGGTTGCGGAGTGGTTGGAACTGGTTGCGGAGTGGTGCAACTGGTTGCAGAGTGGTGCGAACTGGTTGCGTACTGGTACGAACGCGTTGCCGAGTGGTGCGAACTGGTCGCGGAGTGGTGCGAACTGGTTGCACAGTGGTGCGAACTTGTTGCGGAGTGGTGCGAACTGGTTGTGGAGTGGTGCGAACTGGTTGCGGAGTAGTGGGAACTGGTTGCAGAGTGGTGTGAACTGGTTGTGGAGTGGTACCAACTGGTTGCGGAGTGGTGCGAACTGGTTGCGGAGGGGTTGCGAACTACTTGCAGAGTGGTGCAAACTGGTTGCGGAATTGTGGGAACTGGCTGCGGAGTTGTGCGAACTGGTTGCTGAGTGGTGCGAACTTGTTGCGTAGTGGTGCGAACTGGTTGCGAAGTGGTACAAACTGGTTGCGGAGTGGTGCGAATTTTCTGCGGAGTAGTGCGAACTAGTTGCGGAGTGGTGCGAAGTGGTTGCGGAGTGGTGGGAACTGGTTGCGGAGTGGTGCGAACTGGTTGCGATGTGGTGTGTACTGGTTGCGGAGTGGTGCAAACTGGTTTCGGAGTGGTGCAAACTGGTTGCAGAGAGGTGCGAACTGGTTGCAGAGTGGTGCAAACCGGTTGCGGAGTGGTGCGAACTGGTTGCAGAGTGGTGCGAACCGGTTTCGGAGTGGTGCGAACTGGTTGCGGTGTGCTGCTAACTGCTTGCGGATTGGTGCAAACTGGATGCGGAGTAGTGCGAACTGGTTGCAGAGTGGTGTGAACAGGTTGCGGAGTGGTTCGAACTGGTTGTGGAGTGGTGCTCACTGGTTGGGGAGTGGTGCGAACTGGTTGTGGAATGGTGAAAACTAGTTGCGTAGTGGTGCGAAATGGTTGCGGAGTGGTGCGAACTGGTTTCGGAGTGGTGCGAACTGGTTGCGGAGTAGTGCGAACTGGTTGCGGAGAGGTGCGAATTGGTAGTGGAGTAATGCGAACTACTTGCGGAGTGGTGCGAACGGGTTGCAGAGTGGTGCGAACTGGGAGCGGAGTGGTGCGAACTGGTTGCGGTGTGCTGCTAACTGCTTGCGGATTGGTGCAAACTGGATGCGGAGTAGTGCGAACTGGTTGCGGAGAGGTGCGAATTGGTAGTGGAGTAATGCGAACTACTTGCGGAGTGGTGCGAACGGGTTGCAGAGTGGTGCGAACTGGGAGCGGAGTGGTGCGAACTGGTTGCGGTGTGCTGCTAACTGCTTGCGGATTGGTGCAAACTGGATGCGGAGTAGTGCGAACTGGTTGCGGAGAGGTGCGAATTGGTAGTGGAGTAATGCGAACTACTTGCGGAGTGGTGCGAACGGGTTGCAGAGTGGTGCGAACTGGGAGCGGAGTGGTGCGAACTGGTTGCGGTGTGCTGCTAACTGCTTGCGGATTGGTGCAAACTGGATGCGGAGTAGTGCGAACTGGTTGCGGAGAGGTGCGAATTGGTAGTGGAGTAATGCGAACTACTTGCGGAGTGGTGCGAACGGGTTGCAGAGTGGTGCGAACTGGGAGCGGAGTGGTGCGAACTGGTTGCGGTGTGCTGCTAACTGCTTGCGGATTGGTGCAAACTGGATGCGGAGTAGTGCGAACTGGTTGCGGAGAGGTGCGAATTGGTAGTGGAGTAATGCGAACTACTTGCGGAGTGGTGCGAACGGGTTGCAGAGTGGTGCGAACTGGGAGCGGAGTGGTGCGAACTGGTTGCGGTGTGCTGCTAACTGCTTGCGGATTGGTGCAAACTGGATGCGGAGTAGTGCGAACTGGTTGCGGAGAGGTGCGAATTGGTAGTGGAGTAATGCGAACTACTTGCGGAGTGGTGCGAACGGGTTGCAGAGTGGTGCGAACTGGGAGCGGAGTGGTGCGAACTGGTTGCGGTGTGCTGCTAACTGCTTGCGGATTGGTGCAAACTGGATGCGGAGTAGTGCGAACTGGTTGCGGAGAGGTGCGAATTGGTAGTGGAGTAATGCGAACTACTTGCGGAGTGGTGCGAACGGGTTGCAGAGTGGTGCGAACTGGGAGCGGAGTGGTGCGAACTGGTTGCGGTGTGCTGCTAACTGCTTGCGGATTGGTGCAAACTGGATGCGGAGTAGTGCGAACTGGTTGCGGAGAGGTGCGAATTGGTAGTGGAGTAATGCGAACTACTTGCGGAGTGGTGCGAACGGGTTGCAGAGTGGTGCGAACTGGGAGCGGAGTGGTGCGAACTGGTTGCGGTGTGCTGCTAACTGCTTGCGGATTGGTGCAAACTGGATGCGGAGTAGTGCGAACTGGTTGCGGAGAGGTGCGAATTGGTAGTGGAGTAATGCGAACTACTTGCGGAGTGGTGCGAACGGGTTGCAGAGTGGTGCGAACTGGGAGCGGAGTGGTGCGAACTGGTTGCGGTGTGCTGCTAACTGCTTGCGGATTGGTGCAAACTGGATGCGGAGTAGTGCGAACTGGTTGCGGAGAGGTGCAAACTGGTTGCCGAGTGGTGCGAACTGGTTGCGGAGTAGTGCGAACTAGTTGCGGAGTGGTGCAAACTGGTTTCGAGTGGTGCAAACTGGTTGCGGAATGGTGCGAACCGGTTGCGGAGTGGTGCAGACTGGTTGCGGAGTGGTGCGAACTGGTTGCGATGTGGTGCGTACTGGTTGCGGAGTTGTGCAAACTGGTTTCGGAGTGCTACAAACTGGTTGCGGAGTGGTGCGGACCAGTTGTGTAGTGGTGCGAACTGAATGGAGAGTGGTGCGAACCGGTTGCGGAGTGGTGCGAACTGGTTGCGGTGTGCTGCGAACTGCTTGCGGATTGGTGCGAACTGGTTGCGGAGTAGTGCGAACTGGTTGCAGAGTGGTGCGAACAGGTAGCGGAGTGGTTCGAATTGGTTGTGGAGTGGTGCACACTGGTTGCGGAATGGTGAAAACTAGTTGCGGAGTGGTGCGAATTGGTTGCTGAGTGGTTCGAACTGGTTGCGGAGTAGTGCGAACTGGTTGCGGAGAGGTGTGAACTGGTTGCGAAGTGGTGCGAACTGGTTGCGGAGTGGTGCAAATTGTTTGCGGAGTAGTGCGAACTAGTTGCGGAGTGGTGCTAACTGGTTGCGGAGTGGTGCGAACTGGTTGCAGAGTGGTGCGAACTGGTTGCGATGTGGTGCGTACTGGTTGCGGAGTGGTGCAATTGGTTTCGGAGTGGTGGAATTGGTTGCAGAGTGGTGCGAACTGGCTGCGGAGTGGTGCGAACTGGTAGTGGAGTACTGCGAACTACTTGCGGAGTGGTGCGAACTGGGTGCGGAGTGGTGCAAACTGGTTTCGAGTGGTGCAAACTGGTTGCGGACTGGTGCAACTGGTTGCAGAGTGGTGGGAACTGGTTGCGGAGTGGTGCGTACTGGTTGCGGAGTGGTGCAATTGGTTTCGGAGTGGTGGAATTGGTTGCAGAGTGGTGCGAACTGGCTGCGGAGTGGTGCGAACTGGTAGTGGAGTACTGCGAACTACTTGCGGAGTGGTGCGAACTGGGTGCGGAGTGGTGCAAACTGGTTTCGAGTGGTGCAAACTGGTTGCGGACTGGTGCAACTGGTTGCAGAGTGGTGGGAACTGGTTGCGGAGTGGTGCGTACTGGTTGCGGAGTGGTGCAATTGGTTTCGGAGTGGTGGAATTGGTTGCAGAGTGGTGCGAACTGGCTGCGGAGTGGTGCGAACTGGTAGTGGAGTACTGCGAACTACTTGCGGAGTGGTGCGAACTGGGTGCGGAGTGGTGCAAACTGGTTTCGAGTGGTGCAAACTGGTTGCGGACTGGTGCAACTGGTTGCAGAGTGGTGGGAACTGGTTGCGGAGTGGTGCGTACTGGTTGCGGAGTGGTGCAATTGGTTTCGGAGTGGTGGAATTGGTTGCAGAGTGGTGCGAACTGGCTGCGGAGTGGTGCGAACTGGTAGTGGAGTACTGCGAACTACTTGCGGAGTGGTGCGAACTGGGTGCGGAGTGGTGCAAACTGGTTTCGAGTGGTGCAAACTGGTTGCGGACTGGTGCAACTGGTTGCAGAGTGGTGGGAACTGGTTGCGGAGTGGTGCGTACTGGTTGCGGAGTGGTGCAATTGGTTTCGGAGTGGTGGAATTGGTTGCAGAGTGGTGCGAACTGGCTGCGGAGTGGTGCGAACTGGTAGTGGAGTACTGCGAACTACTTGCGGAGTGGTGCGAACTGGGTGCGGAGTGGTGCAAACTGGTTTCGAGTGGTGCAAACTGGTTGCGGACTGGTGCAACTGGTTGCAGAGTGGTGGGAACTGGTTGCGGAGTGGTGCGTACTGGTTGCGGAGTGGTGCAATTGGTTTCGGAGTGGTGGAATTGGTTGCAGAGTGGTGCGAACTGGCTGCGGAGTGGTGCGAACTGGTAGTGGAGTACTGCGAACTACTTGCGGAGTGGTGCGAACTGGGTGCGGAGTGGTGCAAACTGGTTTCGAGTGGTGCAAACTGGTTGCGGACTGGTGCAACTGGTTGCAGAGTGGTGGGAACTGGTTGCGGAGTGGTGCGTACTGGTTGCGGAGTGGTGCAATTGGTTTCGGAGTGGTGGAATTGGTTGCAGAGTGGTGCGAACTGGCTGCGGAGTGGTGCGAACTGGTAGTGGAGTACTGCGAACTACTTGCGGAGTGGTGCGAACTGGGTGCGGAGTGGTGCAAACTGGTTTCGAGTGGTGCAAACTGGTTGCGGACTGGTGCAACTGGTTGCAGAGTGGTGGGAACTGGTTGCGGAGTGGTGCGTACTGGTTGCGGAGTGGTGCAATTGGTTTCGGAGTGGTGGAATTGGTTGCAGAGTGGTGCGAACTGGCTGCGGAGTGGTGCGAACTGGTAGTGGAGTACTGCGAACTACTTGCGGAGTGGTGCGAACTGGGTGCGGAGTGGTGCAAACTGGTTTCGAGTGGTGCAAACTGGTTGCGGACTGGTGCAACTGGTTGCAGAGTGGTGGGAACTGGTTGCGGAGTGGTGCGTACTGGTTGCGGAGTGGTGCAATTGGTTTCGGAGTGGTGGAATTGGTTGCAGAGTGGTGCGAACTGGCTGCGGAGTGGTGCGAACTGGTAGTGGAGTACTGCGAACTACTTGCGGAGTGGTGCGAACTGGGTGCGGAGTGGTGCAAACTGGTTTCGAGTGGTGCAAACTGGTTGCGGACTGGTGCAACTGGTTGCAGAGTGGTGGGAACTGGTTGCGGAGTGGTGCGTACTGGTTGCGGAGTGGTGCAATTGGTTTCGGAGTGGTGGAATTGGTTGCAGAGTGGTGCGAACTGGCTGCGGAGTGGTGCGAACTGGTAGTGGAGTACTGCGAACTACTTGCGGAGTGGTGCGAACTGGGTGCGGAGTGGTGCAAACTGGTTTCGAGTGGTGCAAACTGGTTGCGGACTGGTGCAACTGGTTGCAGAGTGGTGGGAACTGGTTGCGGAGTGGTGCGTACTGGTTGCGGAGTGGTGCAATTGGTTTCGGAGTGGTGGAATTGGTTGCAGAGTGGTGCGAACTGGCTGCGGAGTGGTGCGAACTGGTAGTGGAGTACTGCGAACTACTTGCGGAGTGGTGCGAACTGGGTGCGGAGTGGTGCAAACTGGTTTCGAGTGGTGCAAACTGGTTGCGGACTGGTGCAACTGGTTGCAGAGTGGTGGGAACTGGTTGCGGAGTGGTGCGTACTGGTTGCGGAGTGGTGCAATTGGTTTCGGAGTGGTGGAATTGGTTGCAGAGTGGTGCGAACTGGCTGCGGAGTGGTGCGAACTGGTAGTGGAGTACTGCGAACTACTTGCGGAGTGGTGCGAACTGGGTGCGGAGTGGTGCAAACTGGTTTCGAGTGGTGCAAACTGGTTGCGGACTGGTGCAACTGGTTGCAGAGTGGTGGGAACTGGTTGCGGAGTGGTGCGTACTGGTTGCGGAGTGGTGCAATTGGTTTCGGAGTGGTGGAATTGGTTGCAGAGTGGTGCGAACTGGCTGCGGAGTGGTGCGAACTGGTAGTGGAGTACTGCGAACTACTTGCGGAGTGGTGCGAACTGGGTGCGGAGTGGTGCAAACTGGTTTCGAGTGGTGCAAACTGGTTGCGGACTGGTGCAACTGGTTGCAGAGTGGTGGGAACTGGTTGCGGAGTGGTGCGTACTGGTTGCGGAGTGGTGCAATTGGTTTCGGAGTGGTGGAATTGGTTGCAGAGTGGTGCGAACTGGCTGCGGAGTGGTGCGAACTGGTAGTGGAGTACTGCGAACTACTTGCGGAGTGGTGCGAACTGGGTGCGGAGTGGTGCAAACTGGTTTCGAGTGGTGCAAACTGGTTGCGGACTGGTGCAACTGGTTGCAGAGTGGTGGGAACTGGTTGCGGAGTGGTGCGTACTGGTTGCGGAGTGGTGCAATTGGTTTCGGAGTGGTGGAATTGGTTGCAGAGTGGTGCGAACTGGCTGCGGAGTGGTGCGAACTGGTAGTGGAGTACTGCGAACTACTTGCGGAGTGGTGCGAACTGGGTGCGGAGTGGTGCAAACTGGTTTCGAGTGGTGCAAACTGGTTGCGGACTGGTGCAACTGGTTGCAGAGTGGTGGGAACTGGTTGCGGAGTGGTGCGTACTGGTTGCGGAGTGGTGCAATTGGTTTCGGAGTGGTGGAATTGGTTGCAGAGTGGTGCGAACTGGCTGCGGAGTGGTGCGAACTGGTAGTGGAGTACTGCGAACTACTTGCGGAGTGGTGCGAACTGGGTGCGGAGTGGTGCAAACTGGTTTCGAGTGGTGCAAACTGGTTGCGGACTGGTGCAACTGGTTGCAGAGTGGTGGGAACTGGTTGCGGAGTGGTGCGTACTGGTTGCGGAGTGGTGCAATTGGTTTCGGAGTGGTGGAATTGGTTGCAGAGTGGTGCGAACTGGCTGCGGAGTGGTGCGAACTGGTAGTGGAGTACTGCGAACTACTTGCGGAGTGGTGCGAACTGGGTGCGGAGTGGTGCAAACTGGTTTCGAGTGGTGCAAACTGGTTGCGGACTGGTGCAACTGGTTGCAGAGTGGTGGGAACTGGTTGCGGAGTGGTGCGTACTGGTTGCGGAGTGGTGCAATTGGTTTCGGAGTGGTGGAATTGGTTGCAGAGTGGTGCGAACTGGCTGCGGAGTGGTGCGAACTGGTAGTGGAGTACTGCGAACTACTTGCGGAGTGGTGCGAACTGGGTGCGGAGTGGTGCAAACTGGTTTCGAGTGGTGCAAACTGGTTGCGGACTGGTGCAACTGGTTGCAGAGTGGTGGGAACTGGTTGCGGAGTGGTGCGTACTGGTTGCGGAGTGGTGCAATTGGTTTCGGAGTGGTGGAATTGGTTGCAGAGTGGTGCGAACTGGCTGCGGAGTGGTGCGAACTGGTAGTGGAGTACTGCGAACTACTTGCGGAGTGGTGCGAACTGGGTGCGGAGTGGTGCAAACTGGTTTCGAGTGGTGCAAACTGGTTGCGGACTGGTGCAACTGGTTGCAGAGTGGTGGGAACTGGTTGCGGAGTGGTGCGTACTGGTTGCGGAGTGGTGCAATTGGTTTCGGAGTGGTGGAATTGGTTGCAGAGTGGTGCGAACTGGCTGCGGAGTGGTGCGAACTGGTAGTGGAGTACTGCGAACTACTTGCGGAGTGGTGCGAACTGGGTGCGGAGTGGTGCAAACTGGTTTCGAGTGGTGCAAACTGGTTGCGGACTGGTGCAACTGGTTGCAGAGTGGTGGGAACTGGTTGCGGAGTGGTGCGTACTGGTTGCGGAGTGGTGCAATTGGTTTCGGAGTGGTGGAATTGGTTGCAGAGTGGTGCGAACTGGCTGCGGAGTGGTGCGAACTGGTTGCTGAGTGCTGCGAACTGGTTGCGGAGTGGCACGAACTGGTTGCGGAGTGGTGCGAACTGGTTGCGGAGTGGTGCGAACTGGTTGCAGAGTGGTGCGAACTGGTTGCGGAGTGGCGCGAACTGGTTGTGGAGTGGTGGGAACTGGTTGCACAGTGGTGCGAACTGGTTGCGGAATTGTGGGAATCGGCTGCGGAGTTGTGCGAACTGGTTGCTGAGTGCTGCGAACTGGTTGCGGAGTGGTGCAAACTGGTTGGGAAGTGGTGCGAACTGGTTGCGCAGTGGTGCGAATTGGTTGGGGAGTGGTGCGAACTAGTTGCAGAGTGGTGCAAACTTCTTGCCGAGTGGTGCAAACTCGTTGCGCAGTGGTGCAAACTGGTTGCGGAGTGGTGGGAACTGGTTGCGGAGTGGTCCGAACCGGTTGCGTAGTGGTGCAAACTGGTTGCAGAGTGGTGCGAACCGGTTGCGGACTGGTGCGACTTGGTTTCAGAGTGGTGCGAACCGGTTGCGGAGTGGTGGGAACTGGTTGCGGTGTGCAGCGAACCGCTTGCGGATTGGTGCGAACTGGTTGCGGAGTGGTTCGAACTGGTTGCGGAGTGGTATGAACAGGTTGCGGAGTGGTGGGAACTGGTTGTGGAGTGGTGCAAACTGGTTGCGGAGTGGTGCGAGCTGGTTGCGGAGTGGTGCGAACTGGTTGCTGAGTGGTGCAAACTGGTTGCGGAGTGGTGC
>SZWC01033475.1:3416-15524 GCA_023375785.1 Penium margaritaceum | reverse complement strand
GCATGAATCAGGACTTGAGCACACCCGTGCAAGGGATGCAAGCTGGTCCTCACATTACTTGCTGTAGATACCTATGCAACGAGGGAAAGGGGGGGGGGGTCGACTGCATGAGTTCCACTCCCTCCGCCAGGGTCCTACACAGCTTGCAGGAGCCAATGTTTCTTGGAGGAAGAAGCGATTAGCCCAAGGGAGCAGCTATAGCGACTCTCAAAACTCAGAGGGAGCCACATGGTCGAAGCCGATGAAGAGATTTACGTGGTCCAAGTACGTCCCTATCATGATGGTACCAAGTGCCCATAGCTACGTCATGCCACAAGTCCCAAGGCGTGTGTAAATGCCCATTGTGCACCTCCACTAGTTAGCTGGATCACAACTTAAAGTGAAAAGATAGGAGGCATGAGAGAATGGGAGGTACAGGGACAGTGGTAGACACACAATAGGAGACATGGCCACGACACAGTTCGATGCAGCCACACACACTTTGATGGTGGAGTCGAGGAGGGCAGCATCAATGTATTTTCTGTTGGGACTGATAGAGAGAGGGAGCACGTCTTCCACGCTCAGAATATTTGCCTCCTTTAGCTGTAGCGTCGTCTGTCCAGTCGCAGCGCGGCAACACAGACAGGCCAGAGCATTGACTGTTGAATGGTGTGTACCTTGTCCACTGGCTACCTGGCTGGCTGGCTGGTTGCACGGAAAGACAAGGCATGCACTGCTCTATGGAGTACGTCCCCTTGGTCTGTTCTGAGATAGGCCAGGAATGCACTGACCATAATGGGTATGTGCCTCGGAGATCATTACAGGAAACACAACTTTGTGGCCTAGTTGGGAAAGGCGCCGGAGCTCATGGGTCGCGGGCTCAAACCCCGCGATGGCCGCATTTTTCTTTGTGGCCCAGAATATGACAGGAAGCTTCTAGGAAACTTAATAGAGCCTGCCTTTGGGATGACACTTGGCGGTCTTAGGACGCGCCAAGTAGGACTGTAGGCTGAGGTTGGCTCCTGTGGTGCCACTACAAGCAAAAGCATTAGCAAAGCTCTGCAAATACAAAAGCATGCACTCTGAATGCATCCATTTGCAGTTCTTGCCTCTGAGACTCCTCACAATGTCCAACCAAGGGTAGACACTAAAGACCTTAATGTGGACTTCGTGAGGTTACAAGCTGAACAAACCTATGGATCCCTCGTTCGAGGGTGATATGTTATCTTGGTTGCAATACCAATAGCGGTTGGCGGCCTCTCATGTCCGGACTCGTTTTCAAGACCATTGCTATCTAGTGCATGAAAAAATGGTTATGGGCCCAAACTTCTGGTTCTAAGGCACGCTTCCAAGACCGACTCGCGCGTGGTCTTGGAGGGCGCACAGGTATAACAGGGACACGAACATAGGATGACTCCATTTGCTCCATTGGCTCCATTGGCTTCTTAAGGTAGGGGGCGTGCACATGGCACACTAGAGGACGATGAATAGCTCTATCCATGTTGGACAAGACCCTCGAGTCCCAACGGAATAAAGCTCTACCCCTTTAAAAGGTGTTACGACTCCAAATTTGTCTTTTCTCACGATGGCACCATGGCCTTAGGCGATCATGGGCAGGAGGGGTATGCAACGGAACCAATTGTACCTTTGACAATGGTCGCAATCAGCAGCCTCATCAGCCTCATCGGCCTCAACGAATCAGAGTAGCAGCAAAGCAGAGAAGATGAGCAACCGCCAAAGATGTCGAATCTGACTCAAATCCGCCTCAAGGCAGGTATGTCACAATTCACGGGGACAGGTTTTCCCTTGTGGAAATGGTAGTCTGAGATTGTCATAAATGTGTGTGGCTACCTCGGCATTCTAAAAGGGACCGAGACAGCACCTGCCAATGCGACATTGACTACACATGCAGCTGACCTTGTAGCATGGACGATGAAGAATAACATGGCTCTCGCCATACTTGTGAAATCAATCAAGGAGACTCAACACTTCCACATCACAGGATGCACGTCAGCTGGTGAGGCCTATGCAAAACTCTCACTCATGCATCAATGAAATGCCCTAGAAAACCGACACTTCATCTTCCAAAGGTTGATGTCAATGAGGATGAGCGAAGGGGAATTGATACCCGCAATTCTGCAGTTATTTGACAACGTGCTGCAAGAGGTCTAGCACATGGAATGGAAACTCGACTCCTACATGCATCCCATGATCCTTTTGATGGCGCTGCCAGAAAGATGGGGGTTCTTGATCACTGTACTTGGCGGTTGGAAGGAGGCAGATCTGACGTATGAGGCTGTCACCGAACACGTCTGCAATGAGTCCATGCGACGTTGTGGCAGTGAGGCAAACATTTCAGCCTATGTCTTTCGCTTTGGTGGACGAGGTGGAAGCTCTTGCTCCAGTCAAGGCAACGGAGGAAGTGGTGGAAATGGAGGGAAAGGCAATGGTGGCAGGAAGAGTTCCAAGAAGCCCACCAACTGTCACAACTGTGGCAAGGCTGGACACAAGGCTAGGGACTGCGGTAGTCCTAGGAAAGAAGGCGGGAACAAATGTGGAAAGGAGAAGAAGGAGCTCACCAACATGATGGCTCAAAGGTTGTCCATGAAGGGGATAGCGCTCCTTAGGCCCGGGGTATTCGCCCTTGAATCGGGCACCAACCACCACACCTCAAAAGAGAAGGGTGGATTTGTCTCCACCCTGCCTAATCTGACATGCGCATCAAGTGTTCAAACGGCGGCGTCGTCCAAGCCATGGGCGAAGGGGACAAGGTGATCACACTCAATGTGTACGGTGCCGAGAAGGAGTTCATGCCCTCCTTTACAACGAACCTGATATCAGTCTCACAAATCACCGACAACAACATGACAGTGGTTTTCACCAACAAGGAGGCTGTTGCATTGAAAATGAGGACATCAAAATTTTGTACACCAAAGACGACCTCATGCTTCAAGTTCCAAGAGTCGATGGCCTCTACGTGCTTCAAACCAAGGTCACTAAGAAATCAGATTCAGAACTAGCATGTGCCACCGAGAAAGTAGCACCGAAGCCAATGGATGCCCCACCAGCGACCGCTGCGACCGCCACATCAACCAAAGACACTCAAGCTGAGCTGTTGCACCAGCAATTTGGCCACGTGGCCAACTGCACGTTGCAGAAGATGCAGGAGCAAAAGGTGGTCCGCGGATTGGAAGGGTGCACCATGAAGCACGGGGAAGGGTGCACATTGTGTGAACCATGTCTCCAAGCGAAGGCAAAGAAGAATCCATTTGGGAGAGGAGGTCAACGAGCAAAGAATGTCATGGACCTGATCCACAGTGACATGTGTGGACCCTTCCGTACAACCCCTAACGGAGAAAGCAAGTACTTTATGTCCTTCATCAATGACCACAACCGCAAGTTGTGGATCTAATGCCTTGATTTGGCCTATGCACTTTTGCAAAACCGCATCTATCGGAGCAGCCGCATTCGCCATTCAGATGTGTGAATCCAAGAGTGGGCATTATGCAGTGTACAATCCACATGCACGTCCACTAGGCAATTCGCCAAAAAGGATCAACGCAAAACTTCATGCGGTTCCACCATTGATGGACAACCAACCACCATGGACAACCCACAGTCTTGCACATATGAGATGGCTTCGTTGTCAAAATCAAGGATCTGGTTATTTCGTTGAACAAAATCAACGCAACCACCAAAATAACTCCATGAGCAAAACCCGTGGTTGAAATTATGGATTCCATGAAGTGCACACATAAAAAAAAATTACAGATCACTACGGTACGACAACCTCCGTGAGGTCGATCATCTGATTGACGGGTAATACCGCCGTCATTGGGCTGCATCTGTATGTACGTCGGGATATAGCGGCTAAAATGGTGTAAGTCCGTACTCTTTCTGAGAGGGCCTTTCTTTCATCACACAAGTAGCCCACCGCGTGTCGAGACTTCGATTCTCCCTCCAATGGTCGAGGACAATTCGGCCACCTGTCCTCACCCTCTGGCGATCCTTCTCGCACATTCTGACAACTTCTATAGAAATCGATGGAGAACATCGCATCGAAAGGGAGGAGCTCTCGGTGTTTCAGTCGCGAATGGTCACAAATGAGGTCGGCTCTGTCAACAATGCCCCTTTCTCACACGGGTCTCACCAAATCGCATCATCATAGAGAAAAACCCTTTCAAAGCTATGACGTATATTCGCGAACAAAGTTATGATTATCTCATTGTATCAGTTGTGACACTTCATTTCATGCTCTCTGTCATTTTAGTCGAGAGTCTGTTTTGTACAAGTTTCTTTCCATCGGTGGAATAATTTCTAGGTTGTATAAAACTCTCTCACGTCATGCGAGCTCAAGAATCATTTTTTCTTTTGTAACTGCCACATGGCTCCCAAACTCGACCGTGCCAACTGGCATGGTTCGAATTTGGCGAGCAGTCTTGATTTGAATATGCAAAAACGTCAAAACATTTTCACTCTACATTCCTCCCCCTTTAGGACCAAATCATTCCAATTTGTGATCTTTCTCAGAGAAAACAAAGACGTGCACATCATGAAAAAAAACAGTGAGGAGGAATAATCTCGCTTTTATGACTGTAACATTTGTTAAACAATGATTTTTTTCACTTAAGGTCTTGTGGCACTTTGAAGTACAATACCAAATCTCAACCTTTGACAAGGGATGGCGGCGCATCCTCCCCCTTTTGTAAGGAGCGCCCTCGCGACATGTATCCAGGCGTCCCCGTGACACACTACGCGGTGGCCAAGGTATTGTGCCAGATCCTCATGAAGGGGTTTGTGCCAGGGTGGTACTCCCGAGGGCACGTCGTCATGAATGGGCAGCCAGTTCCTCCCAGTACTCGGCTACAACTACTTTTGGCATTCGATACTCTGGCTCCCATGAGTTGTGTTCAGGTCCACAACTGGCCAAATGCACAAGGTACTCCTTGACCACCCGTACGAGGAGTGCACGCCCTCGATATTGGAGGATACAGTGTACCTCGTATTGGCCTTCAACGGCAATAACTGCTAGGGGGGGTGGTTGAACAGACCCATCTGCCGAGTATGGTGCAAGAAGGCTTACGTGGAAGATGTTGTGGATACGCATGACGGAGGGGAGCGCCAAACGGTAGGCTACCGGTCCTACCTCATGCGTGATCACGAAGGGTCCTAACCACTTTGGCAACATCTTACATACACCAGGCATCTTCAGCCGTACGTTTTTTGTGCTGAGAAGAACTCGCTCACCAACGGAGAACTTAACCTCACGTCTGGACTTGTGAGCATATGCCTTATGACGTTGTCGAGATGCGTACAGGTGTGCTTTTGCATCACACAAAAACGCATCTATTTTCTCGACAAAGGCCTGGGTGGAGGGAACCTGATCGCCGCCACCCCCGTGCTTCACCAGTGAAGCGGGTACCATTGGATGCCGACCATGATTGAGAAGGAATGGAGTACAGCCAGTCAGCTCGCTTCATGGCGTTGTTGACAGCAAATTCTTCCAGTGCCAGAAAATCATCCCAATCCTCCATGGAAGGGTTGATGTACATCCGCAACATTTGTTCCAATGTATGGTTCATGTGTTCAGTCTGCCCATCTTTCAGTAGATGGATTGATGTTTACATCTTTACTCGTGTTCTATATCACTCATTGACTGCTTGCCCGAAGCGACTTGCAAACCGAGGATCACGATTGGAGATGATATCGAGTGGGATGCCATGGTACTTCACAACGCCATCATAGAAGAGGCGTGATGTTTCCTCAACAGTCACCCGTGATGTCATGGGCATGAAGTGTGTCATACAGGTTACACGATCGATGACCACAAATATCGCATCATGGTCCCTCTTTGCTTGTAGGAGGCTGGTGATTAAATCCATGGCCACACATTCCCACGGGGCGTTGGGAAGCTCCAATGGCTAGAGAACCCCTCCTGGAGCTTTGTTACTTGCTTTGTTCCGGAGGCACGGGTCACAAATCGCACAATATCTTTGCACCACATTGCTCCAACCCGGCCACCAGTAATTCTCTGATAATGAATATCATGTTTTCTTTGGACCCATATGTTCGGGTGCTGGGGGTTATGGAACTCAAATAGTATCTTCTCCCGAAGCTTGTTGGCATCTGGGACCACCACCTGTTTGCCATGCCAATAAATTCCTTCAGCCTCGAACAAATTGTGTCGCTCAATGTTCCGTGGGTCTTAGAACCATGGGTTGATCGTGTAACCCATGCAAATTTGATTCTTGAAGGGGTTCACCTAAATGAGTGGTCTAGGCGCTGGGCGGAGTGGGTTCGTGTTTTGAGTCACTACAGTTGCTACCGTTGCAAAGGTACTGTCTAAGGTTTTCTAGAAACCCACCATGATCGCCACACACACGGGATTACGACTCAATGGAACTGCCACATTGATGCGGCCGGGCCGATACTGCCATGTGAAAGTGAACCTGCTCAAGTACTCACTCCAGCGTGCCTGACGTCTCGACAAGTTGGGTTTTGTCTGGAAATATGTAAGGGGATTATGGTCAGTGACCACTGTGATCTCCACTTCTGCTCCCTCTAGGAAACATCGCCACACCTTGAAGGCATGCACAACTGCGAGGAGTTCTTGGTTTCCAGTGGTGTAGCGTGTTTTTGCATCAGAAAGCTTTTGGCTCTCAAATGCTACAGGTTGACCATCTTGCATGAGGACAGCTCCAACTCTGACAATTGATGCGTCACATCTGAGTTCCCATGGCTTCTTGGGATCAAAAAGGGCAAATATAGGTGCTGAGGCTAGCATCTCCTTGACTTTGTTGAAGGCTTCCTTGTATCATTGTACCCAACACCAAGTGACTCTCTTTCGTGTGAGACTTGTGAGTGGTCTTACCAAGGTCGATTAGCCCATCATGAAGCGTCTGAAATAGTTTGAAAGGCCAAGAAAAGATCGGATCTGGCCCACGTTCAAAGGGCAGGGCCATTCTTTCACCGCTTGCACCTTTCAGGGATCCACACGAATGCCTTCACCACTCACAATATGTTCAATGTACTCAAGATCTCTCCGCGCGAATTTGCACTTGTCCATTTTTGCAAAGAACTTGCTCTGACGTAGAGTCTCCAACACCTCTTGCAGATGCCTCTCGTGCTCCTCTTCTGTTTTGGAGAAGATGATAATGTCATCCAAGTACACCAACACGGACATCCCCAACTGAGTATGGAACACGTTGTTCATCACAGCTTGAAACATTGCTGGTGCATTTGTTAACCCGAACGATAGCACACAAAAATGATAGTGTTCCAAGTGTGTACGAAAGGCAGTCTTTGGTACATCCTCCTCTGTGATTCGAATCTGGTGATACCCTTGCGAGAGGTCAAGTGACGAGAAGATTCTTGCTCCTTGGAGTTGATCGAAGAGATCCTCGATTCGTGGTAATGGACAACAATTTTTTACTATAAGCTTGTTTAGCGCGCGATAGTCCACGCACATTCGCAAGCCTCCATCCTTCTTGCTCACAAAAAGGATTGGTGCACCAAAAGGAGACGAGCTCAGCTCAATCCATCCCTTACGCAGGTACTCTTTGATTTGTATTTCAGCCTCTTTTCTCTCACCGAGATTGAGCCAATATATGCCTCTGAAAGGTGGTGATGCATTGGGCTCTAGTGGGATCGTGTGACCCACTTCTTTCACCGACGGCAGTCCATCTAGGGGTTCTTGAAACACATCTTGAAAATGTGAAACGATGGTCTTTATGTTATGTGGAATGTCACGCACAGGCTCCTCTTCTGTTTTTCTTAGTGTGGCTAAGAAGACACGCCATCCTTGTCGTAATCTTTGCTTCACTTGTATCGTAGTCAATGCAGCCGGTGTGTAATTTTTAGGTTTTTTAAGTTGGAATATTGGCGAGATGGTGATCTTCCGTCGTCCTTTCATCACTTCCAATTGTTTTGACTCGAAGTCCATTTTTGCTTTGTGGCACACCAACCACGGGTCTCCCAAAACAACATCAAATGGGTCCATCAGGTCAAGAACCGTGAGACGAGTCTTTGTGCTCAATCCTCCAAGGAAGAGCCATACCACACAATCACCAATTATTGGTACTTCTCGGTTATCGCCCACCAACACCTTTCCTTGTCAAGGGGTGTATTTTAGACCAATGGAACTCAAGAATACAGCTTTCATAAATGAATCTTCAGTCCCCGTATCGCCAAGGATTTGGGTTAGTGCTCTATTGACGCTTCCTCGAAATTGCATGGTCATGTTTGCACTAGCCTTCCGTACAAATAAGCTCACTGGCGGCTTTGCCTACATGTGGTAAATTCGGTAGGCATAAGAGCTTCGACGTAGCTCCATTGTGTCTCCCACCTTTTTCCACATGTGATGACCACGGGTAAAGTTTTCAAGCAACCTCCAGTCTTTCAGTTGTGACATGTCACTTCCTTCATGTACAGGCACAACGATCACAACTACATTCAATGACTGCGTCTCATGAGCTTGTTGTGCCTCTTTGACGATGTCAACCATTTTTTTCTTCGTATATACAACAAGGCATGAACGGTTGTCAAGATTTTCCTTTATTGCGTACATTAGTGGACAAAAACGACTGGAGTAAAGAGAGTCAGATTGGATGAAAGATGTAAAGATTGTTGAAAAACATGGCGATGACAAGAACTCAAATCGCTTTACATCGTCATCCACAAACATAATTTTCCTCTCATTTTCCATGCCGTCAAGTCACCCCGGCAGTCGTCCACCGTCTACTGCTGGGGGTGGCGAAACTCTTGTGGGAATCCACGTGGCTCCAAACCAAGATGCTTGTAACCCTCAACCTTGTCTAGCACACGAGGGCGTCCATGGCCACGTTATCACCCCCGTACCCGGATCCTCTGAACAGCTCCAAAGGCTGGCTGTTGCTCCCCTCCAGGTGTACGACCAAAAGCACCGTTGCCTCCTCGGGGTCTGGCATGTTGCCCGCCCGGAACACCCGCTGGTGCTCTACCACCGCCACCCTGAAGAGGACGCGCACCACCCTGCTGGTGTCCCAGCATCCCTTGTCGCTTCAGGCCTCCATGAGGCCTGTTTCCTTGTCCTTGATGGGCAGCTGGCTCCTGTGGAGGACCGTGTTGCTGACGATGTGGGAAATTCCGTGCAATGTGCCCTGGTTCGTTGCATTCCCTACAGGTGAAAGTGCCACTTTGCTAAGGCTTCTAATCCTGGAAGCGAGCCTTCTTGGGTTGTCCAATCTGTCCATTGAAAGGGTGTTTACTTCCGCCATTCCCAAGGAGGCTCGGTGCCTCATTCCTTGTTGTTTGCACTGGAGTCAACGTATCCCACAAGACCGAGTTCTTATTGTACGTCTCAAGGACGTACTTTGTCACTGCTCGCAGGCTCATCCATCGCTTGTGGTCCTTATGAGAAATGCAGTGGAGCTTCAGTTGTTGGCTGGCCAACCCATTCAATAACAATGTAATCTTTGCCTCCTCTGTCATGTGTCGCGGCTGGACAAGCTAGGTCGTGTCATAAAAGTGATCCACATACCGGCTTAGGGTCATGATTCCCTACCTGAACTTCTCCAGCTCGACCTTTACTGCTTGCGAGTCCATAGGATGAGAGAACAACTCTCCCATGAGTTCCTCAAACTACTCCCATGTGGGGTTTCCCTCCTGGTTCTTTGCAAACCATATCTCTACAAGCTTTTCAAATTGCTCACGGTTCACCACGAACATCCCTTGTACCCCCCCAGTCGTCCAAGGAGATCTTTCTCAGCTACATCTGGAGTTTAAAACCCTTCAACCATGTGTGCATGTTTGACTTGCCATCGTACCTGTCAGCCGAGTCAAACATGGAGCGGCTTATAAAGCTTGCTGCAAGTGGTCCACAGCTCGTGGTAGGCTCCATTGTGTTGCGCTAGTTGGCGGCTGAGTTTGCTTGGCAACTTTTAGGCTGAATATGTTTCTGGCACTCAACATCTCATTCACGATTTTGAGTCTTTCTCCTCGCGGAAGTTGGAATGCGACCTCAAGACCCCTTTTGTCTTTTGTAACTGCCACATGGCTCCCAAAATTGACCTTGCCAGCTGGCATGGTCAGAGTTTGGCTAGCAGTTTTGACTTCAATATGCAAAAACACCAAAGCGTTTTCGCTCTGCACCTTCGACCACTTTTGAAAATCATCGTCAGATTTGGCACAATCTTTCGGTTGACTTCTCAACACATGGAGATATATCGAGATTTATAAAGATGCATCTCGCATCTTCGCCGTCGATCGTTGAAGCCCCCAATTCTTCCGCAGAGCTTCTTGATCCGACCACTCACGACGTGACTCCTCACGCATCTTTTGACAATCGACTCGAAGGTCCCGACTACGTCTCATCTGTAACTTGACGTAGCATATATGTGTTCGGTCATTTCTGTTGGTTTCTGTGGCTTCCACCCGTCACGACTGATGCTGATGCATTATCCATATACACACGTTGCCGAAACGTGGTAGAGGAGGGGGTGACAACACGACGGGCCTCCGGACTGCACTGAGACTTCTCTAGCACCTACGACGGCGCCGCCGAGACGCGGTCGATGCGTTCCGACAGCCTGTGGGCTTGTCAGGAGCTAGGAGAGTTTTCTCGGTGGGTTGAGACCCGCGCACCCGGTGGACTGTACCACTGCGACGAGGAGACCCGGTGGTTATACTAGTGCTTCTGATGTTCGTAAAGCCGTATGTGATGTCTAGACGTTGATTCTGAGATTTTCTGGCACTGCTCCTATTTTCTCGGTGGTCAAAACCCGGGCACTCAGAGAGTTGTTCCGGTGCCTCGAGGAGACCACCGTTATAGTTATCATGGTGTACGCAATGTGTTCTCCCCGCTGACTTGTTTGGGCTCAGCGGGCGTGACGGGGCCTTGTGCGGCTAGCTGAAGGCGCCCCTACTTAAGCCCGCTAGGGGCTCATTTGTATTCTCCTCCTTGTTCCTTTACATTCATTGTTCCAGGCTTAGCCCAATTCTTGTCGTCTTGCATCACACTCACACACAGAGATCATGTTTGTTATTGCATGGGCCTACACGCCCTAAAATATTTCCAATTTGGTATCAGAGCGCAGGGGGGCGTGTGAGCAGTAGAAGCAGTAGCAGTGGGAAAAACGTGAAGAGAACGCGCCATGCGGCGCCGCGCCGGCAGCAGCGTGAGGGAGCGCAAAACGACTGCACGTGAATGCCAGAGGGGCAGTGAGCCGCGTAGAGCAGCATTAGCGACTGCGGCCAGCACTAGCATTTGCAGCAGCTGCACAGGCGGTAGTAGTAGCAGTAGCAGCAACCGCTTGGCGGCGTAGCAGCAGCAGCAACAACAGCTGCAACAGCGCATCATCCAGTGCACCAGTGGCGTCACTAGTAGCAGCACATAACAGCAGCAACAGCAGCCACTACAACAGCAGCGGTAGTAGTATCAGCATGCAACAGCAAGCAGTAGCGACGACAGTAGCAAGCAGTAGTCGCGGCAGCAACAAGCAGCAGCAGTAGCTGCTACGTAGTTCAGCAACAACAGCAACAACGAAAGCAGCAACAGCAGCAGTGGTGGCAGCATCAAGCAGTAGCATCAGCAGCTGCTACGCAGAATAGCAACAGCAGCAGCGTCGGAAGCAGTAGCAGCATCAGCAACCACGGTAGCTGCACCCACCGCTGTAGTTGCTGCTGTAGGAAGGCCTTGCAGCCCTCCTGTGAGGGCCCCCGCCCCCTCGGAGGGACCCCCTCGACCCCCATCAGGGGGCCTCTCCGAGGGAGGGGCCGTCGGCCCCTGTTGCCCCCCTCCCCTCTTTTCGAGGGGGCCCTCGGAGGGCCCCGTCGAGCCCCTCCAAGGGGCCCCTCCGAGGGGCCCGTCGGCCCTACCAGCCGACCAACGGAGGGGCCGACGGCGGAGAGGGACCGACCCCCCCCCTCCCCCCCCCACCCTGACATCTGCCACTCGCTCACTCGCTCGCTCAGCGAGCGAGCGAGTGATCGAGCGAGCGAGCAGTGACCGGGAGGGATGACCGGACAAGCCGGACACCCCTCCCCTTCCCTTATCCCCCTCTTTTCTTCGCTGTCCTAGCTTTGGGGTAATCGAGAAAAGGGGGTACGAGTGAAAAAAATAAGAAAAGGGGTACATCTCAAAACAAGTGGAAA
>SZWC01033472.1:4343-17502 GCA_023375785.1 Penium margaritaceum | reverse complement strand
TGGCGTAAAATGCGGCGCGTACACGTAGCCGTACACTACTGCCAGGTGCGATAATCTTGATGAAAGCCACACCGGAGGCCACGAGAGCGCGCCGGCAGCTGTGAGCGCAGCCACGCACCCAGTGAACGCGTACGGCCCCGGCGCAACACTTCCGTTCTCACAAATGGCCCGTCAGAAATGCGTGGCGTAAAATTCGGCGCGTACACGTAGCTGTACACTACTGCCAGGTGCAATAATCTTGATGAAAGCCACACCGGAAGCCGCGAGAGCACGCCGGCAGCTGTGAGCGCAGCCACGCATCCAGTGAACGCGTACGGCCCCGGCGCAACAATTCCGTTCTCGCAAATGGCCCGTCAGAAATGCGTGGCGTAAAATGAAGCGCGTACACGTAGCCGTACACTACTGCTAGGTGCGATAATCTCGATGAAAGCCACACCGGAGGCCCCGAGAGCGCGCCGGCAGCTGTGAGCGCAGCCACGCACCCAGTGAACGCGTGCGGCCCCGGCGCAACACTTCCGTTCTCGCAAATGGCTCGTCAGAAATGCGTGGCATAAAATGCGGCGGGTACACGTAGCCGTACACTACTGCTCGATGCGATAATCTTGATGAAAGCCACACCGGAGGCCCCGAGAGCGCGCCGGCAGCTGTGAGCGCAGCCACGCACCTTGTGAACGCGTACGGCCCCGGCACAACACTTACGTTCTCGCAAATGGCCCGTCAGGAATGCGTGGCGTAAAATGCGGCGCGTACACGTAGCCGTACACTACTGCCAGGTGCGATAATCTCGATGAAAGCCACACTGGAGGCCGCGAGAGCAAGCCGGCAGCTGTGAGCGCAGCCACGCACCCAGTGAACGCGTACCGCCCCGGCGCAACAATTCCGTTCTCGCAAATGGCCCGTCAGAAATGCATGGCGTAAAATGCGGCGCATACACGTAGCCATACACTACTGCCAGGTGTGATAATCTTGATGAAATCCACACCGGAGGCCGCGAGAGCGCGCCGGCAGCTGTGAGCGCAGCCACGCACCCAGTGAACGCGTACGGCCCCGGCGCAACAATTCGGTACTCGAAAATGGCTCGTGAGAAATGCGTGGCATAAAATGCGGCGCGTACACGTAGCCGTACACTACTGCCAGGTGCAATAATCTTGATGAAAGCCACACCGGTGGCCCCGAGAGCGCGCCGGCAGTTGTGAGCATAGCCACGCACCAAGTGAACGCGTACGGCCCCGGCGCAACACTTCTGTTCTCGCAAATGGCTCGTCAGAAATGCATGGCGTAAAATGGGACGCGTACATGTAGTCGTACACTACTGCCAGGTGTGATAATCTTGATGAAAGCCACACCGGAGGCCGCGAGACCGCGCCGGCAGCTGTGAGCGCAGCCACGCACCCAGTGAACGCGTACGGCCCCTGCGCAACAATTCCGTTCTCGCAAATGGACCGTCAGAAATGCCTGGCATAAAATGCGGCACATACACGTAGCCGTACACTACTGCCAAGTGTGATAATCTCGATGAAAGCTACACCGGAGGCCCCGAGAGCGCGCCGGCAGCTGTGAGCGCAGCCACGCACCCAGTGAACGCGTACGGCCCCGGCGCAATACTTCCGTTCTCGCAAATGGCCCGTCAGAAATGCGTGGCGTGAAATGCGGCGCGTACACGTAGCCGTACACTACTTCCAGGTGCGATAATCGCGATGAAAGCCACACCGGAGGCCGCGAGAGCGCACCGGCAGCTGTGAGCGCAGCCACGCATCCAGTGAACGCGTACGGCCCCGCCGCAACACTTCCGTTCTCGCAAATGGACCATCAGAAATGCGTGGCATAAAATGCGGCACGTACACGTAGCCGTACACTACTGCCAAGTGTGATAATCTCGATGAAAGCCACACCGGAGGCCCCGAGAGCGCGCCGGCAGCTGTGAGCGCAGCCACGCACCCAGTGAACGCGTACGGCCCCAGGGCAACACTTCCGTTCTCGCAAATGGCTCGTTTGAAATGCGTGGCGTAAAATGCGGCGCGTACACGTAGCCGTACACTACTGCCAGGTGCAATAATCTCAATGAAAGCCACACCGGAGGCCGCGAGAGCGCGCTGGCAGCTGTGACCGCAGCCACGCACCCAGTGAACGTGTACGGCCCCGGCGCAACAATTCCGTTCTCGGAAAGGGCTCATCAAAAATGCGTGGCATGAAATGCGGCGTGTACACGTAGCCGTACACTACTGCCAGGTGCGATAATCTTGATGAAAGCCACACCGGAGGCCGCGATAGCGCGCCGGCAGCTGTGAGCGTAGCCACGCACCAAGTGAACGCGTACGGCCCCAGCGCAACACTTCCGTTCTCGCAAATGGCCCGTCAGAAATGCGTGGCGTAAAATGCGGCGCGTACACGTAGCCGTACACTACTGCCAGGTGCAATAATCTCGATGAAAGCCACACCGAAGGCCGCGAGAGCGCGCCGGCAGCTGTGAGCGTAGCCACGCACCCAGTGAACGCGTACGGCCCCGGCGCAACACTTCCGTTCTCGCAAATGGACCGTCAGAAATGCGTGGCGTAAAATGCGGCGCGTACACGTAGCCGTACACTACTACCAGGTGCGACAATCTTGATGAAAGCCACACCGGAGTCCGCGAGAGCGCGCCGGCAGCCGTGAGCGCAGCCACGCACCCAGTGAACGCGTACGGCCCCGGCACAGCACTTCCATTCTCAAAAATGGACCGTAAGAAATGTGTGGCGTAAAATGCGGCGCGTACACGTAGCCGTACGCTACTTCCAGGTGCAATTATCTTGATGAAAGCCACACCGGAGGCCCCGAGAGCGCGCCGGCAACTGTGAGCGCAGCCACGCACCCAGTGAACGCGTACGGCCCCGGCGCAACACTTCCGTTCTCGGAAATGGCTCGTCAGAAATGCGTGGCATAAAATGCGGCGCGTACACGTAGCCGTACACTACTTCCAGGTGCAATTATCTCGATGAAAGCCACACCGGAGGCCGCGAGAGCGCGCCGGCAGCTGTGAGCGCAGCAACGCACCTAGTGAACGCGTACGGCCCCGGCGCAACACTTCCGTTCTCGGAAATGGCTCGTCAGAAATGCGTGGCATAAAATGCGGCGCGTACACGTAGCCGTACACTACTTCCAGGTGCAATTATCTCGATGAAAGCCACACCGGAGGCCGCGAGAGCGCGCCGGCAGCTGTGAGCGCAGCAACGCACCTAGTGAACGCGTACGGCCCCGGCGCAACACTTCCGTTCTCGGAAATGGCTCGTCAGAAATGCGTGGCATAAAATGCGGCGCGTACACGTAGCCGTACACTACTTCCAGGTGCAATTATCTCGATGAAAGCCACACCGGAGGCCGCGAGAGCGCGCCGGCAGCTGTGAGCGCAGCAACGCACCTAGTGAACGCGTACGGCCCCGGCGCAACACTTCCGTTCTCGGAAATGGCTCGTCAGAAATGCGTGGCATAAAATGCGGCGCGTACACGTAGCCGTACACTACTTCCAGGTGCAATTATCTC
Source organism: Penium margaritaceum (assembly GCA_023375785.1). NCBI lineage: Eukaryota > Viridiplantae > Streptophyta > Zygnematophyceae > Desmidiales > Peniaceae > Penium > Penium margaritaceum. The sequence continues at coordinate 13,986 of SZWC01033472.1, read as the reverse complement.
GATGAAAGCCACACCGGAGGCCGCGAGAGCGCGCCGGCAGCTGTGAGCGCAGCAACGCACCTAGTGAACGCGTACGGCCCCGGCGCAACACTTCCGTTCTCGGAAATGGCTCGTCAGAAATGCGTGGCATAAAATGCGGCGCGTACACGTAGCCGTACACTACTTCCAGGTGCAATTATCTCGATGAAAGCCACACCGGAGGCCGCGAGAGCGCGCCGGCAGCTGTGAGCGCAGCAACGCACCTAGTGAACGCGTACGGCCCCGGCGCAACACTTCCGTTCTCGGAAATGGCTCGTCAGAAATGCGTGGCATAAAATGCGGCGCGTACACGTAGCCGTACACTACTTCCAGGTGCAATTATCTCGATGAAAGCCACACCGGAGGCCGCGAGAGCGCGCCGGCAGCTGTGAGCGCAGCAACGCACCTAGTGAACGCGTACGGCCCCGGCGCAACACTTCCGTTCTCGGAAATGGCTCGTCAGAAATGCGTGGCATAAAATGCGGCGCGTACACGTAGCCGTACACTACTTCCAGGTGCAATTATCTCGATGAAAGCCACACCGGAGGCCGCGAGAGCGCGCCGGCAGCTGTGAGCGCAGCAACGCACCTAGTGAACGCGTACGGCCCCGGCGCAACACTTCCGTTCTCGGAAATGGCTCGTCAGAAATGCGTGGCATAAAATGCGGCGCGTACACGTAGCCGTACACTACTGCCAGGTGTGATAATCTCGATGAAAGCCACACCGGAGGCCGCGAGAGCAAGCCGGCAGCTGTGAGCGCAGCCACGCACCCAGTGAACGCGTACGGCCCCGGCGCAACAATTCCGTTCTCGCAAATGGCCCATCAGAAATGCATGGCGTAAAATGCGGCGCGTACACGTAGCCGTACACTACTGCCAGGTGTGATAATCTTGATGAAAGCCACACCGGAGGCCGCGAGAGCGCGCCGGCAGCTGTGAGCGCAGCCACGCACCCAGTGAACGCGTACGGCCCCAGCGCAACAATTCGGTTCTCGCAAATGGCTCGTCAGAAATGCGTGGCATAAAATGCGGCGCGTACACGTAGCTGTACACTGCTGCTAGGTGCAATAATCTTGATGAAAGCCACACCGGTGGCCCTGAGAGCGCGCCGGCAGCTGTGAGCGCAGCCACGCACCCAGTGAACGCGTACGGCCCCGGTGCAACAGTTCTGTTCTTGCAAATGGCTCGTCAGAAATGCGTGGCGTAAAATGCGAAGCGTACATGTAGCTGTACACTACTGCCAGGTGTGATAATCTCGATGAAAGCCACACCTGAGGCCGCGAGAGCGCGCCGGCAGCTGTGAGCGCAGCCACGCACCCAGTGAATGCGTACGGCCCCTGCGCAACAATTCCGTTCTCGCAAATGGACCGTCAGAAATGCGTGGCATAAAATGCGGCGCGTACACGTAGCCGTACACTACTGCCTAGTGTGATAATCTCGATGAAAGCCAGACCGGAGGCCCCGAGAGCGCGCCGGCAGCTGTGAGCGCAGCCACGCACCCAGTGAACGCGTACGGCCCCGGCGCAACACTTCCGTTCTCGCAAATGGCCCGTCAGAAATGCGTGGCGTAAAATGCGGCGCGTACACGTATCCGTACACTACTGCCAGGTGTGATAATCTCGATGAAAGCCACACCGGAGGCCGCGAGAGCGCGCCGGCAGCTGTGAGCGCAGCCACGCACCCAGTGAATGCGTACGGCCCCGGCGCAACAATTCCGTTCTCGGAAATGGCTCGTCAAAAATGCGTGGCATGAAATGCGGCGTGTACACGTAGCCGTACACTACTGCCAGGTGCGATAATCTCAATGAAAGCCACACCGGAGGCCGCGAGAGCGCGCCGGCAGCTGTGAGCGCAGCCACGCACCCAGTGAACGCGTACGGCCCCAGCGCAACACTTTCAATCTCGCAAATGGCCGGTCAGAAATGCGTGGCGTAAAATGCGGCGCGTACACGTAGCCGTACACTATTGCCAGGTGCGATAATCTCGATGAAAGCCACACCGGAGGCCGCGAGAGCGCGCCGGCAGCTGTGAGCGTAGCCACGCACCCAGTGAACGAGTACGGCCCCGGTGCAACACTTCCGTTCTCGCAAATGGACCGTCAGAAATGCGTGGCGTAAAATGCGGCGCGTACACGTAGCCGTACACTACTGCCAGGTGCAATAATCTTGATGAAAGCCACACTGGAGGCCCCGAGAGCGCGCCGGCAGCTGTGAGCGCAGCCACGCACCCAGTGAACGCGTACGGCCTCGGCGCAACACTTCCGTACTCGCAAATGGCCCGTCAGAAATGCGTGGCGTAAAATGCGGCGCGTACACGTAGTCATACACTACTACCAGGTGCGATAATCTTGATGAAAGCCACACCGGAGGCCGCGAGAGCGCGCCGGCAAGTGTGAGCGCAGCCACGTACCCAGTGAACACGTACGGCCCCGGCGCAACACTTACGTTCTCGCAAATGGCCCGTCAGAAATGCGTGGCATAAAATGCGGCGCGTACATGTAGCCGTACACTACTGCCAGGTGCGATAATCTCGATGAAAGCCACACCGGAGGCCGCGAGAGCAAGCCGGCAGCTGTGAGCGCAGCCACGCACCCAGTGAACGCGTACGGCCCCGGCGCAACAATTCCGTTCTCGCAAATGGCCCGTCAGAAATGCATGGCGTAAAATGCGGCGCGTACACGTAGCCGTACACTACTACCAAGTGTGATAATCCCGATGAAAGCCACACCGGAGGCCGCGAGAGCGCGCCGGCAGCTGTGAGCGCAGCCACGCACCCAGTGAACGCGTACGGCCCCAGCGCAACAATTCGGTTCTCGCAAATGGCTCGTCAGAAATGCGTGGCATAAAATGCGGCGCGTACATGTAGCCGTACACTACTGCCAGGTGCAATAATCTTGATGAAAGCCACACCGGTGGCCCCGAGAGCGCGCCGGCAGCTCTGAGCGTAGCCACGCACCGAGTGAACGCGTACGGCCCCGGCGCAACACTTCTGTTCTCGCAAATGGCTCGTCAGAAATGCATGGCGTAAAATGCGACGCGTACATGTAGCCGTACACTATTGCGAGGTGTGATAATCTCGATGAAAGCCACACCGGAGGCCGCGAGAGCGCGCCGGTAGCTGTGAGCGCAGCCACGCACCCAGTGAACGCGAACGGCCCCTGCGCAACAATTCCGTTCTCGCAAATGGACCGTCAAAAATGCGTGGCATAAAATGCGGCGCGTACACGTAGCCGTACAATACTACCAAGTGTGATAATCTCGATGAAGGCCACACCGGAGGCCCCGAGAGCGCGCCGGCAACTGTGAGCGCAGCCACGCACCCAGTGAACGCGTACGGCCCCGGCGCAACACTTCCGTTCTCCCAAATGGCCCGTCAGAAATGCGTGGCGTAAAATGCGGCGCGTACACGTAGCCGTACACTACTACCAGGTGCGATAATCTCGATGAAAGCCACACCGGAGGCCGCGAGAGCGCACCGGCAGCTGTGAGCGCAGCCACGCATCCAGTGAACGCGTACGGCCCCGCCGCAACACTTCCGTTCTCGCAAATGGACCGTCAGAAATGAGTGGCGTAAAATGCGGCGCGTACACGTAGCCGTACACTACTGCCAGGTGTGATAATCTCGATGAAAGCCACACCGGAGGCCCTTAGAGCGCGCCGGCAGCTGTGAGCGCAGCCACGCACCCAGTGAATGCGTACGGCCCCAGGGCAACACTTCCGTTCTCGCAAATGGCTCGTCAGAAATGCGTGGCGTAAAATGCGGCGCGTACACGTAGCCGTACACTACTGCCAGGTGCAATAATCTTGATGAAAGCCACACCGGAGGCCGCGAGAGCGCGCCGGCAGCTGTGAGCGCAGCCACGCACCCAGTGAACGCGTACGGCCCCGGCGCAACACTTCCGTTCTCGCAAATGGACCGTCAGAAATGTGTGGCGTAAAATGCGGCGCGTACACGTAGCCGTACGCTACTGCCAGGTGCAATTATCTTGATGAAAGCCACACCGGAGGCCCCGAGAGCGCGCCGGTAGCTCTGAGCGCAGCCACGCACCCAGTGAACACGTACGGCCCCGGCGCAACACTTACGTTCTCGCAAATGGCCCGTCAGAAATGCATGGCGTAAAATGCGGCGCGTACACGTAGCCGTACACTACTGCCAGGTGCGATAATCTCGATGAAAGCCACACCGGAGGCCGCGAGAGCAAGCCGGCAGCTGTGAGCGCAGCCACGCACCCAGTGAACGCGTACGGCCCCGGTGCAACAATTCCGTTCTCGCAAATGGCCCGTCAGAAATGCATGGCGTAAAATGCGGCGCGTACACGTAGCCGTACACTACTGCCAGGTGTGATAATCTTGATGAAAGCCACACCGAAGGCTGCGAGAGCGCGCCGGCAGCTGTGAGCGCAGCCACGCACCCAGTGAACGCGTACGGCCCCAGCGCAACAATTCGGTTCTCGCAAATGGCTCATCAGAAATGCGTGGAATAAAATGCGGCGCGTACACGTAGCCGTACACTACTGCCAGGTGCAATAATCTTGATGAAAGCCACACCGGTGGCCCCGAGAGCGCGCCGGCAGCTGTGAGCGCAGCCACGCACCCAGTGAACGCGTACGGCCCCGGCGCAACACTTCTGTTCTCGCAAATGGCTCGTCAGAAATGCGTGGCGTAAAATAAGACGCGTACATGTAGCCGTACACTACTGCCAGGTGTGATAATCTCGATGAAAGCCACACCGGACGCCACGAGAGCGCGCTGGCAGCTGTGAGCGCAGCCACACACCCAGTGAACGCGTACGGCCCCTGCGCAACAATTCCGTTCTCGCAAATGGACCGTCAGAAATGCGTGGCATAAAATGCGGCGCGTACAAGTAGCCGTACACTACTGCCTAGTGTGATAATCTCGATGAAAGCCACACCGGAGGCCCCGAGAGCGCGCCGGCAGCTGTGAGCGCAGCCACGCATCCAGTGAACGCGTACGGCCCCGGCGCAACACTTCCGTTCTCGCAAATGGACCGTCAGAAATGCGTGGCATAAAATGCGGCGCGTACACGTAGCCGTACACTACTGCCAGGTGTGATAATCTCGATGAAAGCCACACCGGATTCCTCGAGAGCGCGCCGGCAGCTGTGAGCGCAGCCACGCACCCAGTCAACGCGTACGGCCCCAGGGCAACACTTCCGTTCTCGCAAATGGCTCGTCAGAAATGCGTGGCGTAAAATGCGGCGCGTACACGTAGCCGTACACTACTGCCAGGTGCAATAATCTTGATGAAAGCCACACCAGAGGCCGCGAGAGCGCGCCGGCAGCTGTGAGCGCAGCCACGCACCCAGTGAATGCGTATGGCCCCGGCGCAACAATTCCGTTCTCGGAAATGGCTCGTCAAAAATGCTTGGCATAAAATGCGGCGTGTACACGTAGCCGTACACTACTGCCAGGTGTGATAATCTCGATGAAAGCCACACCGGAGGCCGCGAGAGCGCGCCGGCAGCTGTGAGCGCAGCCACGCACCCAGTGAACGCATACGGCCCCAGCGCAACACTTCCGTTCTCGCAAATGGCCCGTCAGAAATACGTGGCGTAAAATGCGGCGCGTACACGTAGCCGTACACTACTGCCAGGTGCGATAATCTCGATGAAAGCCACACCGGAGGCTGCGAGAGCGCGCCGGCAGCTGTGAGCGTAGCCACGCACCCAGTGAACGCGTACGGCCCCGGCGCAACACTTCCGTTCTCGCAAATGGACCGTCAGAAATGCGTGGCGTAAAATGCGGCGCGTACACGTAGCCGTACACTACTGCAAGGTGCGATAATCTTGATGAAAGCCACACTGGAGGCCCCGAGAGCGCGCCGGCAGCTGTGAGCGCAGCCACGCACCGAGTGAACGCGTACGGCCCCGGCACAACACTTCCGTTCTCGCAAATGGCCCGTCAGAAATGCGTGGCGTAAAATGCGGTGCGTACACGTAGCCGTACACTACTGCCAGGTGCGATAATCTTGATGAAAGCCACACCGGAGGCCGCGAGAGCAAGCCGGCAGCTGTGAGTGCAGCCACGCACCCAGTGAACGCGTACGGCCCCGGCGCAACAATTCCGTTCTCGCAAATGGCCCGTCAGAAATGCGTGGCGTAAAATGCGGCGCGTACACGTAGCCGTACACTACTGCCAGGTGCGATAATCTNCGAGAGCGCGCCGGCAGCTGTGAGCGCAGCCACGCACCCAGTGAACGCGTACGGCCCCAGCGCAACAATTCGGTTCTCGCAAATGGCTCGTCAGAAATGCGTGGCATAAAATGCGGCGCGTACACGTAGCCGTACACTATCGCCAGGTGCAATAATCTTGATGAAAGCCACACCAGTGGCCCCGAGAGCGCGCCGGCAGCTGTGAGCACAGCCACGCACCCAGTGAACGCGTACGGCCCCGGCGCAACACTTCCGTACTCGCAAATGGCCCGTCAGAAATGCGTGGCGTAAAATGCGGCGCGTACACGTAGCCGTACACTACTACCAGGTGCGATAATCTTGATGAAAGCCACACCGGAGGCCGCGAGAGCGCGCCGGCAGCTGTGAGTGCAGCCACGCACCTAGTGAACGCGTACGGCCCCGGCACAACACTTCCGATCTCGCAAATGGACCGTCAGAAATGTGTGGCGTAAAATGCGGCGCGTACACGTAGCCGTACGCTACTGCCAGGTGCAATTATCTTGATGAAAGCCACACCGGAGGCCCCGAGAGCGCGCCGGCAGCTGTGAGCGCAGCCACGCACCCAGTGAACACGTACGGCCCCGGCGCAACACTTTCGTTCTCGCAATTGGCCCGTCAGAAATGCGTGGCGTAAAATGCGGCGCGTAAACGTAGTCGTACACTACTGCCAGGTGCGATAACTCGATGAAAGCCACACCGGAGGCCCCGAGAGCGCGCCGGCAGCTGTGAGCGCAGCCACGCACCCAGTGAACGCGTACGGCCCCAGCGCAACACTTCCGTTCTCGCAAATGGCTTGTCAGAAATGCGTGGCGTAAAATGCGGCGCGTACACGTAGCCGTACACTACTACCAGGTGCGATAATCTCGATCAAAGCCACACCGGAGGCCGCGAGAGCGCGCCGGCAGCTGTGAGCGCAGCCACGCACCCAGTGAACGCGTACGGCCCCGGCGCAACACTTCTGTTCTCGCAAATGGCTCGTCAGAAGTGCGTGGCATAAAATGCGACGCGTACACGTAGCCGTACACTACTGCCAGGTGCGATAAATTCGATGAAAGCCACACCGGAGGCCCCGAGAGCGCGCCGGCAGCTGTGAGCGCAGCCAGGCACCCAGTGAACGCGTACGGCCCCGGCGCAACACTTCCGTTCTCGCAAATGGCCCGTCAGAAATGCGTGGCGTAAAATGCGGCGCGTACACGTAGCCGTACACTACTGCCAGGTGCGATAATCTTGATGAAAGCCACACCGGAGGCCCCGAGAGCGCGCCGGCAGCTGTGAGCGCAGCCACGCACCCAGTGAACGCGTACGGCCTCGGCGCAGCACTTCCGTTCTCGCAAGTGGACCGTCAGAAATGCGTGGCGTAAAATGCGGCGCGTACACGTAATCGTACACTACTGCCAGGTGCGATAATCTCGATGAAAGCCACACCGGAGGCCCCGAGAGCGCGCCGGCAGCTGTGAGCGCAACCACGCACCCAGTGAACGCGTACGGCCCCAGCGCAACAATTCCGTTCTCGCAAATGGCCCATCAGAAATGCGTGGCATGAAATGCGGCGCGTACACGTAGCTGTACACTACTGCTAGGTGCGATAATCTCGATGAAAGCCACACCGGAGGCCGCGAGAGCACGCCGGCAGCTGTGAGCGTAGCCACGCACACAGTGAACGCGTACGGCCCCGGCGCAACAATTCCGTTTTCGCAAATGGCCCGTCAGAAATGCGTGGCGTAAAATGCGGCGCGTACACGTAGCCGTACACTACTGCTAGGTGCGATAATCTCGATGAAAGCCACACCGGAGGCCCCGAGAGCGCGCCGGCAGCTGTGAGCGCAGCCACGCACCCAGTGAACGCGTACGGCCCCGGTGCAACACTTCCGTACTCGCAAATGGCCCGTCAGAAATGCATGGCGTAAAATGCGGCGCGTGCACGTAGCCGTACACTACTACCAGGTGCGATAATCTTGATGAAAGCCACACCGGAGGCCACGAGAGCGCGCTGGCACCTGTGAGCGCAGCCACGCACCCAGTGAACGCGTACGGCCCCGGCACAACACTTCCGTTCTCGCAAATGGACCGTCAGAAAGGTGTGGCGTAAAATGCGGCGCGTACACGTAGCCGTACGCTACTGCCAGGTGCAATTATCTTAATGAAAGCCACACCGGAGGCCGCGAGAGCGCGCCGGCAGCTGTGAGCGCAGCCACGCACCCAGTGAACGCGTACGGTCCCGGCGCAACAATTCCGTTCTCGCAAATGGCCCGTCAGAAATGCGTAGCATAAATGCGACGCATACACGTAGCTGTACACTACTACCAGGTGCAATAATCTCGATGAAAGCCACACCGGAGGCCCTGAGAGCGTGCTGGCATCTGTGAGCGCAGCCACGCACCCAGTGAACGCGTACGGCCCCGGCGCAACACTTCCGTTCTCGCAAATGGACCGTCAGAAATGCATGGCATAAAATGCGGCACGTACACGTAGCCGTACACTACTGCCAGGTGCAATAATCTTGATGAAAGCCACACCGGAGGCCGCGAGAGCGCGCCGGTAGCTGTAAGCGCAGCCACGCACCCAGTGAACGCGTACGGCCCCGGCGCAACACTTCCGTTCTCGCAAATGGCTCCTCAGAAGTGCGTGGCATAAAATGCAACGCGTACACGTAGCCGTACACTACTGCCAGGAGCGATAATCTCGATGAAAGCCACACCGGAGGCCCCGAGAGCGCGCCGGCAGCTGTGAGCGCAGCCACGCACCCAGTGAACGCGTACGGCCCCGGCGCAACACTTCCGTTCTCGCAAATGGCCCGTCAGAAATACGTGGCGTAAAATGCGGCGCGTACACGTAGCCGTACACTACTGCCAGGTGCGATAATCTTGATGAAAGCCACACTAGAGGCCGCGAGAGCGCGCCGGCAGCTGTGAGCGCAGCCACGCATCTAGTGAACGCGTACGGCCCCGGCGCAACAATTCCGTTCTCGCAAATGGCCTGTCAGAATTGCGTGGCATAAAATGCGGCGCGTACACGTAGCCGTACACTACTGCTAGGTGCGATAATCTTGATGAAAGCCACACCGGAGGCCCCGAGAGCAAGCCGGCAGCTGTGAGCGCAGCCACGCACCCAGTGAACGCGTACGGCCCCGGCGCAACACTTCCGTTCTCGCAAGTGGACCGTCAGAAATGCGTGGCGTAAAATGCGGCGCGTACAAGTAGTCGTACACTACTGCCAGGTGCGATAATCTCGATGAAAGCCACACCGGAGGCCCCGAGAGCGCGCCGGCAGCTGTGAGCGCAACCACGCACCCAGTGAACGCGTATGGCCCCAGCGCAACAATTCCGATCTCGCAAATGGCCCATCAGAAATGCGTGGCATAAAATGCGGCGCGTACACGTAGCCGTACACTACTGCCAGGTGCGATAATCTTGATGAAAGCCACACCGGAGGCC
>SZWC01033471.1:8477-19561 GCA_023375785.1 Penium margaritaceum | reverse complement strand
AGAGAGAGAGAGAGAGAGAGATCTGCGATGTGTGGCAAGCTTTGCTGACGGCACTGGTAATCTCCGTGGCACGGAGATTACCAGCGTCGAGCAGGTGAATTGCTGCTCAGGATGACAATAGTGGACGGCTACGATCTGGCCATCAGTTCTTGATTTTCCTCCGCCGTACATTTGTTTGACACAGATTGGCTGCCACATCAATCCCTGTCCATTGAGCAACCTGCCGTTTTCCCATAGTTGACTGCCGGTCAACTCCACCCTGGTGTTTGGCCATGAGAGAAGGTCGTACCCAAAGTTGGATCACTACCGTTGGCACATCGATGCCCACCAATGATTCCGTCGATTTGTCTATCGGTCCATGGCCCCTTTGCTCTTGTCAAATCTTTATCAACATTTTCTCTTACTCCCATGGACTGTAGTCATGAGTTTGAACCTGGCAAATCCAACAGAAAGGAGGCTGAGTCAAGGCTTTTGGCTAATTGCGTTCAGAGCATGCTGTCGACAGCGGCAGGATGGATGTGACAGAGGTGGCAATGCATGCGACACGTGTGCTGCGGAGAGAGTGTGCTAGTAACAAACACATGGCTTGTGTCAGCTGATGGGGATAGGACAGAGGGAGATGCAGACAAGCACGGCAAGTGCCACATATTGCCACGGGCGGTGGCATGCAAGACAACACGACTGGACGGACACAACAACACAGTCCCAACACCACGTGAGTGCAGGACGTCCATGCTCATGCGGTCAAGGGCAATGAAGGAAAGGAGGCTCAGCTCAAGACCGGGAACAAAGAGGACATTGTTCACAAAGACATCCCCAGTGGGACCACGGAAACAAACCACACCGACGCCGCAAACGGGTAAGACCTGACCACAACCTGTCCTAACCCCAGAGAAGTCATTAACGAGGCCAAGAACACTGAAGGCCTCATGTGAGGCCGTCATGTGATTTGTGGCCGCGGAGTCCATTATCCAAGACTCGGCAGGGTCCTGGACCGGTGTCGCTAGGTTGCTAACGGTCACTGCTAACGGCAGTGGGCGAGGGATGCGGACACAGTGTACGGGGGTGCAAATCAGGACTACCAGTCATCAAGCTAGGCGACATCATCACGAAGAGGAGCGGGTGGGGAGGGCACAACAGAGAACGGGACGGACGAAGGTACAAGGCATGACCGCAGCTCAGACTCTGTCATGCATGGCAGGGCAGGATGACCAGCGACGACGCAACCCGCACTTCCCTGGCGAGGAGGGCAAAGCTGTCTGAGCTGGAGTGCAATAAACTGGTCCAACTGACGCTCGCAGATGGAGGGCCCAACTGAGTAGACCGAATGCGACGTGACGGCACCGGAGTCCAGGAAGGAGGAGGGAGGCGCCGGTGATGGAAGAGCGGGCGCTGACGCCTGCAAATGATGCTGCGGCTGAGCTATCGGAGGGTAAAAGGGAGCGGGCGGAGCAGACACAATAGTAGCACCAACAGTCACGGCAACGTTGGTGAGGCGGCACTTGCGCTGGCAACGCATGGTGGCGATGACGCGCGCCTTGTCTGTCAAGAGTGGACACGTGTATCACCCGTGTCCTGAATGGCCACAGCTGTGGCAAACTAAGCTGCCGCCACTGGATCCGCTTGACTGCTGCTCTGGGCCCTTACCCTTCTTGCCCGTACGTTTGTTCTTGCCGCATGATGAGGCGTCGACGTAGCCGTTACAGGGGCGGTAAGAGCCACCAAGGCGACGGTAGGAGAGGCAAGGGCCTCTTTACGTTGGATGCGGGACTCCTAACGAGCTTCCTCGATGTGGAGAAAGAGCTCGTATGCCCAGGGCATGAGGGTGCCCTGGGCAGCCATCACGACAAGAATGTCCTGGGTGAAATGGACGAAGCGTGAGCGAACACGTCATTTGCGTCGTGCTTGATGGTGAGGAGTGCGAATAAGTAGGGCGGTGTAGCGTCTCCCAGGCGGTAGTGGATGTCCTCCGCTCGCTGCGAGAAGAAGATGACCATCTCGGTATCCCCCATATGCAGGAATTTGAACTCTTGAAGCAGGAGGCTGGTCTCTACCCCGCTCGAAAGGCGATGAGGGCGCGTCAGGATGTGCCACGCCGCTGCGGGGTCGAGGAGGCCATCAGTGGAGAAGTCGCCTAGGAAGGGCTCAAGAGCAAGACGTGAAGCCAGTGGGGCAATTGGGACAAGGGCACGTACAATGTGACTAGCATCATACACCTGGTCGGCCTGAGTGCAGCCGTAGGACAGGACGTAGTATGGCCACAGGCCCTCACCCTGCGCCTAGATGCGGAAGCTGAGCTCCCTGGTTTGGAACTACTCATGAGCTCGGAACGGCAAGGGCAGGGTTTCAAAGTCAAATGGCCTACGGCCAGTACCAAGAGTGGGGCCTAGGACTGAAGACACGGTCTGCATTTGGCGCTAGGTGTGCTGCTGTGCCAAAAACTCTGTAGCACAAGAGATGGTGGGACTAGCATGCTCGGGTGGAAGGAAGGGTGGCAACTGCTGATGCTGCTGCCGCTACTGCTGGTGCAGCGGCTGCAACTATGGTAGTTGCGTCAACGGTTGCACTACCGCTAACTACTACGTCAGCATTGCAAGCTGCTAGCGTATTGCTACTAGCGGATCTGTCGAGCGAGCAACGCGGACGGCAGATCCTGCACGGTGTTTGTGCTGTTGCGGCTGCTACTACTGCGGCAGTTCTAGTTGTTCCTACTGTTGCTGTTTCTATTGCTGTTGTTTCTGCTGCTATAGTGCCTTTTGTAGTGATTTCTGTTGCTACTGCTGCTGCTACTATTGATGTTTCTACTGCTGCTGCTGCTGTTGCTGCTGCTTCTGTTGTTGCAGCCATTATAGTTGCTGCAGCTGCTGCAGCTGTTGTTGTTGGTGCAGCGGCGACAATTGCTACTACTGTTGTTGCTAATGCAACTGCTGTAGTTACTGCAAGAAGAAGGGACTAATGGGTCCTCCCATAGAGGAGGATCCCTCCTCACTTTCAGCCATGGTTCCCTCTATTCTTTTTGTGTTAAACTTGTTGGTGACGTCTCAGTGATGTCAGTAGTGACATCGGCAGTGACGTCAGCAATGCGGCTGATGTCAACAAGGATGTCGGTGGTAACTTGAGTCGAGGATGGCTGACGTAATTAGTGGCTGTCGCGCTGCTCCTGCTACCGCTACTACGTTATTTGCTATGCTGCTGCTACTGACGTTAGTAGCGACATCAGTAGTGACATCAATGGTGACTTCAACGGTGATGTCAGTGCTCATGGCTGACGTCACTACAGCTGCTGCTACTGTTGCCACTACTGTTCTTGCTACGGCTGTTGCTGCTACAATTGTTGTTGCTACTACTACTACTATAATGGCTACTACAATGGCTGCTGTTGCTGTTGTTGCTACTGCTGCTGCAGCCGCTGCGGCAGCTGCTTCCACCATTGCCGCTACGCTGCTGCATGTTGCTGGTGCTACTGCAGCTACTGCGGCTGTGGCAGCAGCTGTTGTGGCTGTTTTTGTAGCAGTAGCGCTGCTGCATGCTGTTGTTGTTGTAGCAGGTGCTACTATTGTAGCAGTAGCAGTGAGAGCGGGAGTGCTGCCCCCAACCTTCCGCTGTGGTGTCAGTGGGGGAAACTGTGATTTTTCTTGTGTTTTCTGTGTTTTTTTTTCTTCGTTTGTGGTCACTCCTCATTGCTGCACCAGCTGTACGCTACTGCCCTAGCCGTTGCTGCTGTTGGCTGCTACTGCCACTGCTACTGCCCACTGCTGGCTTTTGTTGCACACTGTCCGCTACTACTGCTACTCCTCCTGCTACTGTTGACTGTTGCTGCTGCTGCTCACTGCTTGCTGCTACTATTGGTACCCACTACTGTTGTAGCTCCTTGCTACTCACTTCTCGCTGCTGTTGCTTGCTGCAGCAGCTGTTGCTTGCTACAGCAGCTGCTGCTTGCTAACTATGTGCTGCTTGCTGCATGCTGCTTGCTACGTGCTCTTGCTGTTGCTACTACCATGCTAGCAACAGCAGATGCGTAGTCACTTTCTTGGTAGTGTCGTCGCCACGTGCGTCGGCACTCCTCCACCGTCAGTCGGTCGTGCCGGATGTGAGTTCACCACCGCTACCACCGCAGTGGGATCAATGCCGCCAAAGAAAATTTGGCAGCAATTCCCCCACATCACGAGAGTTTTGAAGTCGCCACATGGCGCATTAACGCTACCAGAAAAATCTGGCAACATTTTCCTTGCACGGGCGCATTCTTGGGACCGTGGCGTTGACTGGACCTGTTTGCCAATGTTTTGCTGCTTCTGCTATGCTTTGGCTCTAATACCAAGCTATAAAACATAATTCAGCATGTTGGGGCAGCAGCGTTGTTGATGCAACGTGTGGGAACCCACGCTCCTTGGTTAGGGTGCCCCCTCAATTTGATACACCACAGTCTAAGTCTGAGAGCTCTGGTGTTAGTGAGAAACACGTGCGCCAAATTCGGCACCACACAACAGCCCAAAACTAGAAATGATGGATTAGGAAGCAACAATGAGCAACAATGGGAGACCCTTCCAACTTCTAGCTCCCCCCCCAGCTCTGTAGAGCTTGTTACTCCATTTCTAAGCCAATGAGAAAAATGACCAATGTTCTACCAGACACCCGACAGTCCAAAACCCATGTGTCGTCCATTTTGCTTGAAAACTGGACCATACCATAATACGTATGCTCCAAACGTAGTCATGCGGTCCGAATCACCTAAAAAAATAGCAGAAATGATTTATAGCCACCTAAACCCAGGCGGCGTCTACTCGAGTCCCCAGTCCCAACAGTGCCCGAATAGTATGAAACTTGGACCCCAAGTAGAACATGGCGCTACAGATGCAACAGCGCAGTCAGACCCAGCACAGGACATGTGTAGACAGCATATGCAGTGACAGTGACTGTCGGCGGTATGACTGCTGAGGAGGTCTGCCGATGGAGCTGAGCACGTCAGAGGGAGGAGGCTCCAGCAAAATGCGTGTAGGCCTCAGCGTGCGTCGGCTCCACCAGACGACACTCCAGCAGCGTCGCGGACGACACTCCAGCAGTGTCGCATCTTGCCATCGGTCACGCGCACGTGAATGAACACAAGCAAGGAGGAGACAACAGAGTACAATGAGAGATGTGTGAAAACTAACAGTATATAGTCATTCCGCCCTTGCTCGAGCACAACTTGCTGTCTGTGTCGTCCCTCGATGACCAACACATGGACTTCACTGCCAGTCGTGGTATTGGCACCGTGTATCTGCGTCCCTCTGACCGTCATGTCTTACGTGGCATGCAATGTGGCAAGATTTATCGTGTTCCCTTGCATGCCTCCTCTTCTTCCTCCGTGCCGGGGTCCACGCTCGCTCATGTTGCTCCATCCCTCTCTCCTGACCTTGTCTGTCTCTTGCATTGCCGCCTCAGCCATGTTCATTCTGATGCCGTTCACA
Source organism: Penium margaritaceum (assembly GCA_023375785.1). Taxonomy (NCBI): domain Eukaryota; kingdom Viridiplantae; phylum Streptophyta; class Zygnematophyceae; order Desmidiales; family Peniaceae; genus Penium; species Penium margaritaceum. The sequence goes on along the minus strand of SZWC01033471.1, from coordinate 14,114 downwards.
GCATGCTTCGCCTTCAGCCTACTCTTGGTCTCTCTCCGTCTGATTTCCTTGCACCTTGCCTTGCTCACTGCCTTGACTGTGCGCAAGGCAAAATGCATCGCTCCCCTTTCTCCCCGTCTAACTCGCAGTCCTCCCACCTTCTCCATCGTGTCCATGCGGATGTCATGGGCCCACTGTCCCATGGCCTCCAGGGCGACATTGGTCATTATGTCTTATACCTTACCAATGATTTCTCTTGGTTTCATTGGGTTTTTGCCCTTCTTCAGAAAAGCGTCGTTTGCTCGATTATTAAGTCTTGGCTTGTTCAGGCTGAATGCGCCTGTCAGCGGTCGTTGCGCGTCTTTCGCAGCGACCGTGGTGGTGAGTTCCTTGGTCCAACCGCCCGCCTCCTTGAAAGCCGCGGGGTTTTTCTGGAGACCTCTGCTTCGTACACACCCCAGCAAAACGGCATCTCCGAGCGGTGGAATCAGACATTGGCTGACGGCATCCGTAGCATCTTGTCCGAATCTGGTCTGCTCCCGCTCTTTGCCTTTGAGGCGATGAGCTACATGACATGGATCTGGAACCGTGTCCCCCACAGTCCTCTTCCCCACACGGTAACGCCCTTTTAGCGATGGTATGACGCTCGTGCTGACATGCGACCTGCTCAGGTCTGGGGTAGTATTGCTTCCGTCTGGCTCCCTAAGGACTTGCGTGACTGCAAATTGTCTCCTCGTGACCGCCTGTGCCCCTTTCTGGGCGTGTCTACCCAGTCTAAAGCCTGGCGTTTCTGGGATCCCGTCTGTCATAGTGTCATCGAATCCCGCGATGCCTTATTCTTTGAGTCTGTCTTCCTTCGTGACCTCAGTCGCTTGCCCCCTGCCTCCTCTCTCTCTTACCTCTCTCTCGACCTGGGGGGGGGGTAGTTGGTCCTGCGAGCAATGCAGTTTCTGCTGCCGCACCGCAGCTCTCACCCTCGTTGCATTCCTCGTCGTCTGATCCAGCACCCAGTTTGCCGCCCTCATCGTCCGATCATGCACCCAGTTTTTCCCCGTCCTCCAACAGCTCCTCCGCTGCCCCGTCCTCTCTAGTCACGGACTCTGTCCAGTCAGCTACGATTTCCTCACCTGTCTCTCCATCCAGCCCGATCACGCCTCTAGTGGCCACCTCACCTGTCTCTTCCCTTCCTCATGTGGCCACTCCACCTTCGCCACAGACCACCATTGGCCCTGTTCTTGTCTCCCCTTTCATCCGAGGAGGGCGCCTTCATGCACTCCCTCAACGCTGTAGCACTACGATTTCAGCACGCCCCTCACAGTCTCAAATTGTACAGCCTCCTATCCTCTCAACTGGCATGGATGCCCTGGGCTTGGCCACAGGGGTTGTCCACCCCAGCTCTGCCCTTGGCTATGCTCTCCTTGCCTCAGAGCATGCACACGCATTGGAGATGGCTGTTTTGAGCAGCATTGCAGAGTGACACGCAGCGACCGGCACCACAGCTCTACCACCTGAGCCAACCATGGTGCGTCAAGCACGTGCTTCCACTGAGGCCCAACAGTGGGAGACTGCCATGCGTGATGAACTTAACGCTCTGGATGACCATGCGGTCTATGGGCTGGTTGACTTGTCACCCGGTCGCAAGGAAATTGACACTTTTTGGGTCTTCCAACGGAAGTACAAACCCAATGGCACTCTGGACAAGTACAAGGCGAGGCTTAAAGCAATGGGGTTCTCCCATGTCCCAGGCATCGACTTTGACAAAACATTTACACCGGTCGGACGATACACCATAGTCAGAGCGCTGCTGAGTCTCGTGGCTCACCATGACTGGGAACTTGAACAGTTGGACGTGAACAATGTGTTCCTGCATGGACGTCTAGACAAGGAGATCTACATGGTTCAGCCTCCAGGCTTCTCCGATGGCACTGACAGAGTCTAGCGATTACAGAAGGCCCTCTATGGCCTGAGGTGCTCGAACCAGGAGGTCACGTCCACCCTTGAGAAAAGAGGGTACCAACGCAGCACGGTGGATCCTTCACTCTTTGTGACTCCACCCTCTGTGCCTTTTGTGGCTGTCCTAGTCTATGTGGACGACTTGCTAATAGCATCACCTAGCCAAGATGTTGTCAGGTTAGTGAAAGACGTATTACACTCCACATACAAGATGAAATACCGTGGGCAGGCTCGTGTCTTTCTAGGAATGGAGCGTGAGCGTGACCGGTCGCGTCGCACCCTCCACATGCACCAGGCTGTGTATGTGCGTAGTCTGGGGGAGCGCTTTGCCTCTCAACTTGAGTCCACCCCCACAGCGTCAACGCCTATGACCCCAGCTGGCCAGAGATTGCTGAAGACACTAGACGTGTCTAAGCTGGGGGAGCTAGTCAACGTGACGGACTATCTCCGCGTCATTGGGTCGCTCATGTACTTGGCGACAACGACTAGAGCGGATGTCGCATTCTTTGTGAACTTCCTTGTCCAGTTCCCTTAGTGCCCTAGAGCACAACACCTGGAGGTTGCACTGCGTGTTGTCAAGTATGCCCTCTCCACCACCCGGACCGGTCTGTGCCAACGGGCACAACCGTCACTTGTAGTTGATGGCTACACAGACAGTGATTGGGCCCATGACACAGTTGCTCGTAGCCGTACAGGCTACATCTTCCTTGTCGGAGGAACCGCTGTGTCGTAGAAAAGTGGCAAACAAGGTTGTGTGGCACGCAGTTCCAGTGAGGCCGAGTATGATGCTCTTGGCGCTGGCACGTGTGAGAGTGTTTGGCTGTGTCGCTTGTTGCAGCAACTGTGTGTTCCTATCCGTTGCATCACAGTGCGCTGTGACAACCATAGCACCAAGGCATTCGCCAAACATGATGGCATGCATCACACACGCACAAAGCACATCAATGTTGAGCATCACTTTGTGCATGAGCGCGTTGCTGCGGGTGATGTCCGGATCGTTTGGGTCGACACACGACAGCAGAGAGCTGACTTCATGACAAAGGCACTCAGCACCAATGTCTTCAAGCCGTGCCTGTAGTGGGACTGTTGTGTCTTCGTGGTGACCCTGGATGAGTGGTTGTTTTGTAGATGTGTAGATTCGTTATTCACGTCTTGTGACACATGTAGTGCCCGTGAACTTGTACTTGTGTGCGTCAGCTGTGGCTCATGGGGGAGTGTTGATTTGTGAACCATAGACACGTTGTGACCTCTGGCCTCGCTGCACACTCACCTCACTGTTAGTTTTTGCGCACCTTTCATTGTGCTCTGTAGTGTCCTCCCAGATTGTGTACATCGGCGTGCAGATGACTAACAGAGAAAAAGGAAACGCTATGCAGCAGGTTGGGGCAGCAGCATTGTTGATGCAGTGTGCGAGCTTCCACGCTCGTTGCTTAAGTCTGCTGCCCCCTCAGTCTGCTGCTCTGGAGACTAAGTCTGGAAGCTCTGGATTTGTTACTCAGAAACGCGCGTGCCAGTGTTAGCGTCAGAAAGCAGCCGAAAACTGGAAGTAACTGATTAGAAGTGAAGAATGAGCTACAATGGGAGACCCCTCCAAGTTCTAGCTCCCCCCCACTACTGTAGAACTTGTTACTCAGCTAACCAGCCAATCGGAAAATAGTGCTAGACCTACTTTCTGGCAGGCAGGGTTTTCTCGGTGAGCCCTGCCAGACGCCCGACAGCCCAAGACCCGGGCGTCGTCTGATTCGCCTGAAAACTAGATCATACCATAATACCGACGCTGCAAATGCAGTTGTGCGGTCAGAATCAGCTAGAAAAATAGCAGCGAAGAGTTATGGCTGCCCGAACCCGGGCAATGCCTACGACGGTCAGTGACACCAAATAGGGCCACACAGCAGGAGACACGGACCCAAGGCATAGCATGACGATGCAGACGCAACGCCACAACCAGAAACAGAATAGAGTGCATAGTAACAGCATCCACAATGGTAGTGACCGCCGACGGCTCGACCGCCGCGGAGGCCTGCAGATGGAGCTGAGCGCATCGCAGTAGGGAGGATGCCAATGTACACAAGCCGGGAGGACACAACAGAGTATAATGAGAGATGCGCAAAAAACCAACACTCCCCCATGACTCACAGGCGTAGTGCACATGGGCGGGCAGAGACACAGTCAACATCCAGAATCCCCCTAGGCAAGCAGAGATGCAGGCAGAGACAAAGAGAGCCACTCACGGACGCACGCCGACCGAACTAACAGCCTTCTTGAACGAGTCGCGCTTCAGTGCCTTGGTCAAGAAGTCAGCCAACTGCCGTGTTGTCTCGACCCACACAATGCTGATGCTGCCGTCACGCAACAAAAAATGCACATAGTGATACTCAACGTTGATGTGCTTTGTGGGTGTGTGATGCACACCGTCATTTTCGGTGATGGCCATGGCACTCTCATTGTCACAATGCAACGTGATGGATGCGACAGACTCACATAAATCGGACAACAGACAACGCAACCACACACTCTCACACGCGCCTGAGCCAAGAGCCACGTACTCAGCCTCAGCAGTGTTGGGTGCAATGCATCCCTGCTTGCCACTGCGCCAGGACACAGCTGTGCCGCCAATCAGAAGGATCCAACCTGTGCGACTCTTACCGTCCGGACTGCCGGCCCATTCACTCTTGGTGTAGTCCACTGCGACAACAGACGGCTGACGGCGGAACATGAGACCTCGTCGAGGAATTGAGACGACATAGCGCAGTACTCGGATTGCGACCTCATGGTGGAGGTGATGCGGCTCCTGAGAAAACTGAGCTAGGAGGTTGACGGCGAACGCGATGTCTGATCGCGTCGTCGTCGCCAGGAACATCAGTGACCCGATCACTCGTAGGTACGTGGTCACGTCAACTGGCTCCCCAACAACGGCTGGGTCAGGAATCTTCAGCTTCACCTGGCCATCGGGTGACATGGGTGAGGATGCGCTCCGCACGAGTGGCAGGTCCTTGGCAAAGCGAGTGGACAGAGTCTGCACATAGGCAGCGTGATGGACATGGAGGATGCCCTGGGAGCGATCATGCTTGAGGTCCATGCCCAGGAAGACTCGGGAAGACTCGAGATCCTTCATCTAGTAGGCGGTGTGTAGCAAGTCCTTGACACGCTGGATGGCAGCAGTGTCTGGCAACGCAATGAGGAGATCGTCGGCGTACACCATAATAGCAGCGAAGGTCTGGCCTCGCGGACTGACAAACAGTGCAGGGTCCGCGGTGCTGCACTGGAGCCCGCCACGAAGGAGCGTACTGCTGATGTCCTGGTTCCAGCACCGAGGCGACTGCTTCAAGCCATAGAGGGCCTTACGCAGTCGCCACACTCTCCCGGTGCCATCGTCGAAGCCAGGTGGCTGCACCATGTAAAGCTCCTAACCCTCCAGTGAATCATGGAGAAAGCGTTGCTCACATCCATCTGATGCAGCTCCCACCCATGCTAGACGATCAGACTGAAGAGCGCCCGGCTGGTGGAGAACCGGCCAACTGGGGCAAAGATCTTGTCGTAGTCGACCCCAGGAACCTGGGCAAACCCCTTCGCTGTAAGGCGGGCCTTGTATTTGTCCAAGGACCCGTCAGGCTTCCACTTGCACCAAAAGACCCACTTGGCGCTGATGGCCTTCCGACCTGGGGGAAGGTCGACGAGGTCGTACACATGGTGCTGTCGGATGGC
>SZWC01033465.1:0-15243 GCA_023375785.1 Penium margaritaceum | reverse complement strand
TGCCAGAGTTGTGCCAGAGTTGTGCAAGAGTTGTGCCATAGTTGTGCCAGAGTCGTGCCCGAGTTGTGCCAAAGATGTGCCAGAGTTGTGCCTGAGTTTTGTCAGAGTTGTGGCAGAATTGTGCCAGAGTTGTGCCAGAGGTTTGCCAGACTAATGCGAGAGTTGTGCCACAGTTGTGCCTGAGTTTAGAGTTATGCCAGAACTGTGCCGAATTGCGCCAGAGTTGTGCCATAGTTCTGCGACCGTTGTGCTAGAGTTGTGACAGAGTGGTACCAGGGTTGTGCAAGGGTTGTGCCAGAATTGTGCTAGAGTTGTGCCAATGTTGTGCCAGATTTGTGCCAGAGTTGTTCCGGGGTTGTGCCACATGTGTGCCAAAGTTGTGCCAGAGTTGTGCCAGAGTTGTGCCAGAGTTGTGCAAGAGTTGTGCCATAGTTGTGCCAGATTGGTGCCCGAGTTGTGCCAAAGATGTGACAGAGTTCTGCCAGAGTTGTGTCAGAGTTGTGGCAGAATTGTGCCAGAGTTGTGCCAGAGTTGTTCCAGAGTTGTGCCATACTTATGCCTGAGTTGTGCTAGAGTTGTGCCAGAGTTGTGCCTGAATTGAGCCAGAGTTGTGCAGAGTTGTGCCAAATTGCACCAGAGTTGTGCCATAGTTGTGGCAGAATTGTGCGACCGTTGGGCTAGAGTTGTGACAGAGTGGTGCCAGGGTTGTACCAGGGTTGTGCGAGAATTGTGCCAGAGTTGTGCCAGAGTTGTGCCAGAGCTGTGCCAACGTTGTCCCAGAGTTGTGTCAGAGTTGTGCCAGAGTTGTGCCAGAGTTGTGCCATAGTTGTGCCAACTTTGTGCCAGAGTTGTTTCAGAGTTGTTCCAGAGTTGTACCAGAGTTTTACCATCGTTGTGCCAGAGTTTTGCAAGAATTGTGTCAGAGATGTGCCAGAGTTTTGCCAGATTTGTACCAGAGTTGTGCCAGAGTTGTGAAAGAGTTGTGCCAGAGTTGTGGCAGAGTTGTGCCAGAGTTGTGCCAAAGTTATGCCAGAGATGTGCCAGAGAAGTGCCACAGTTGTGCCAGAGTTGTGCCAGAGTTGTGCCGCAGCTGTGCCAGAGTTGTGCCAATGTTGTGCCAGATTTGTGCCACAGTTTTTCCAGAGTTGTGCCCGAGTTGTGCCATGGTTGTGCCAGAGTTGTGCCAGAGTTATGCCAGAGATGTGCCAGAGATGTGCCAGAGATGTGACAGAGTTGTGCCATAGTTGTGCTAGAGTTCTGCCAGAGATGTGCTAGAGTTGTGCCAGAGTTGTGCTAGAGTTGTGCCAAAGTTGTGCCAGATTTGTGCCAGAGTTGTCCCAGAGTTGTGCTAGAGTTATGCCAAAGTTGTGCCACAGATGTGCCAGAGATGTGCCAGAAATGTGACAGAGTTGTGCCAAAGTTGTGCTAGAGTTGTGCCAGAGATGTGCTAGAGTTGTGCCAGAGTTGTGCTAGAGTTGTGCCAAAGTTGTGCCAGATTTGTGCCAGAGTTGTCCCAGAGTTGTGCTAGAGTTATGCCAAAGTTGTGCCACAGATGTGCCAGAGATGTGCCAGAAATGTGACAGAGTTGTGCCAAAGTTGTGCTAGAGTTGTGCCAGAGATGTGCTAGAGTTGTGCCAGAGTTGTGCTAGAGTTGTGCCAAAGTTGTGCCAGATTTGTGCCAGAGTTGTCCCAGAGTTGTGCTAGAGTTATGCCAAAGTTGTGCCACAGATGTGCCAGAGATGTGCCAGAAATGTGACAGAGTTGTGCCAAAGTTGTGCTAGAGTTGTGCCAGAGATGTGCTAGAGTTGTGCCAGAGTTGTGCTAGAGTTGTGCCAAAGTTGTGCCAGATTTGTGCCAGAGTTGTCCCAGAGTTGTGCTAGAGTTATGCCAAAGTTGTGCCACAGATGTGCCAGAGATGTGCCAGAAATGTGACAGAGTTGTGCCAAAGTTGTGCTAGAGTTGTGCCAGAGATGTGCTAGAGTTGTGCCAGAGTTGTGCTAGAGTTGTGCCAAAGTTGTGCCAGATTTGTGCCAGAGTTGTCCCAGAGTTGTGCTAGAGTTATGCCAAAGTTGTGCCACAGATGTGCCAGAGATGTGCCAGAAATGTGACAGAGTTGTGCCAAAGTTGTGCTAGAGTTGTGCCAGAGATGTGCTAGAGTTGTGCCAGAGTTGTGCTAGAGTTGTGCCAAAGTTGTGCCAGATTTGTGCCAGAGTTGTCCCAGAGTTGTGCTAGAGTTATGCCAAAGTTGTGCCACAGATGTGCCAGAGATGTGCCAGAAATGTGACAGAGTTGTGCCAAAGTTGTGCTAGAGTTGTGCCAGAGATGTGCTAGAGTTGTGCCAGAGTTGTGCTAGAGTTGTGCCAAAGTTGTGCCAGATTTGTGCCAGAGTTGTCCCAGAGTTGTGCTAGAGTTATGCCAAAGTTGTGCCACAGATGTGCCAGAGATGTGCCAGAAATGTGACAGAGTTGTGCCAAAGTTGTGCTAGAGTTGTGCCAGAGATGTGCTAGAGTTGTGCCAGAGTTGTGCTAGAGTTGTGCCAAAGTTGTGCCAGATTTGTGCCAGAGTTGTCCCAGAGTTGTGCTAGAGTTATGCCAAAGTTGTGCCACAGATGTGCCAGAGATGTGCCAGAAATGTGACAGAGTTGTGCCAAAGTTGTGCTAGAGTTGTGCCAGAGATGTGCTAGAGTTGTGCCAGAGTTGTGCTAGAGTTGTGCCAAAGTTGTGCCAGATTTGTGCCAGAGTTGTCCCAGAGTTGTGCTAGAGTTATGCCAAAGTTGTGCCACAGATGTGCCAGAGATGTGCCAGAAATGTGACAGAGTTGTGCCAAAGTTGTGCTAGAGTTGTGCCAGAGATGTGCTAGAGTTGTGCCAGAGTTGTGCTAGAGTTGTGCCAAAGTTGTGCCAGATTTGTGCCAGAGTTGTCCCAGAGTTGTGCTAGAGTTATGCCAAAGTTGTGCCACAGATGTGCCAGAGATGTGCCAGAAATGTGACAGAGTTGTGCCAAAGTTGTGCTAGAGTTGTGCCAGAGATGTGCTAGAGTTGTGCCAGAGTTGTGCTAGAGTTGTGCCAAAGTTGTGCCAGATTTGTGCCAGAGTTGTCCCAGAGTTGTGCTAGAGTTATGCCAAAGTTGTGCCACAGATGTGCCAGAGATGTGCCAGAAATGTGACAGAGTTGTGCCAAAGTTGTGCTAGAGTTGTGCCAGAGATGTGCTAGAGTTGTGCCAGAGTTGTGCTAGAGTTGTGCCAAAGTTGTGCCAGATTTGTGCCAGAGTTGTCCCAGAGTTGTGCTAGAGTTATGCCAAAGTTGTGCCACAGATGTGCCAGAGATGTGCCAGAAATGTGACAGAGTTGTGCCAAAGTTGTGCTAGAGTTCTGCCAGAGATGTGCTAGAGTTGTGCCAGAGTTGTGCCAGAGGTGTGCCAGAGTTGTGCCAAAGTTGTGTCAGATTTGTTCCAGAGTTGTTCCATAGTTGTGCAAGAGGTGTGCCAGAGTTGTGCCAGAATTGTGCCAGAGTTGTGCCAGAGTTGTGCCAGAGTTGTGCCAGAGTTGTGCCAGAGTTGTGCCAGAGTTGTGCCAGAGTTGTGCCAGAGTTGTGCAAGAGTTGTGCCAGAGCTGTGCCAGAGTTGTGCCAAAGTTGTGCCAGATTTGTGCCAGAGTTGTTCCAGAGTTGTGCCAGATGTGTGCCAAAGTTGTGCGAGAGTTGTGCCAGAGTTGTGCCAGAGTTGTGCAAGAGTTGTGCCATAGTTGTGCCAGAGTGGTGCCCGAGTTGTGCGAAAGATGTCACAGAGTTGTGCCAGAGTTGTGTCAGAGTTGTGGCATAACTGTGCCAGAGTTGTGCCAGAGTTGTGCCCGAGTTGTGCCATACTTATGCTTGAGTTGTGCCAGAGTTGTGCCAGATTTGTGCCTGAGTTGAGCCAGAGTTGTGCCAGAGTTGTACCAACTTGCGCCAGAGTTGTGCCATAGTTATGCTTGAGTTGTGCCAGAGTTGTGCCAGATTTGTGCCTGAGTTGAGCCAGAGTTGTGCCAGAGTTGTACCAACTTGCGCCAGAGTTGTGCCATAGTTCTGGCAGAATTGTGCGAGCGTTGTGCTAGAGTTGTGACGGGGTGGTGCCAGGGTTGTGCCAGGGTTGTCCCAGAATTGTGCCAGAGTTGTGCCAGAGTTGTCCCAGAGTTGTCCCAGATTTGTGCCATAGTTTTGCCAGACTTGAGCAAACGTTGTCCAAGAGTGGTTTTAGAGTTGTGTCATAGTTGTGCCAACTTTGTGCCAGATTTCTTTTAGACTTGTTCTAGAGTTGTAACAGAATTTTGCCATAGTTGTACCAGAGTTGTGCAAAAATTGTGTCAGAGTTGTGCCAGAGTTTTGCCAGATTTGTGCCAGAGTTGTACCAAAGTTGTCCCAGAGTTGTGCCAGAGTTTTGCCACAATTGTGGCAGAGTTGTGCCAGAGTTTTTCCAAAGTTGTGCCAGAGTTGTGCTAGAGTTGTGCTAGAGTTGTGCCAGAGTTGTGCCAGAGGTGTGCCAGAGTTGTGCCAGAATTGTGCCAGAGTTGTGCCAGAGTCGTGCCAGAGTTGTGCCAGAGTTGTGCCAGAGTTTTGCCAGATTTGTGCCAGAGTTGTGCCAAAGTTGTCCCAGAGTTGTGCCAGAGTTGTGCCACAATTGTGGCAGAGTTGTGCCAGAGTTTTTCCAAAGTTGTGCCAGAGTTGTGCTAGAGTTGTGCTAGAGTTGTGCCAGAGTTGTGCCAGAGGTGTGCCAGAGTTGTGCCAGAATTGTGCCAGAGTTGTGCCAGAGTCGTGCCAGAGTTGTGCCAGAGTTGTGCCAGAGTTTTGCCAGATTTGTGCCAGAGTTGTGCCAAAGTTGTCCCAGAGTTGTGCCAGAGTTGTGCCACAATTGTGGCAGAGTTGTGCCAGAGTTTTTCCAAAGTTGTGCCAGAGTTGTGCTAGAGTTGTGCTAGAGTTGTGCCAGAGTTGTGCCAGAGGTGTGCCAGAGTTGTGCCAGAATTGTGCCAGAGTTGTGCCAGAGTCGTGCCAGAGTTGTGCCAGAGTTGTGCCAGAGTTTTGCCAGATTTGTGCCAGAGTTGTGCCAAAGTTGTCCCAGAGTTGTGCCAGAGTTGTGCCACAATTGTGGCAGAGTTGTGCCAGAGTTTTTCCAAAGTTGTGCCAGAGTTGTGCTAGAGTTGTGCTAGAGTTGTGCCAGAGTTGTGCCAGAGGTGTGCCAGAGTTGTGCCAGAATTGTGCCAGAGTTGTGCCAGAGTCGTGCCAGAGTTGTGCCAGAGTTGTGCCAGAGTTTTGCCAGATTTGTGCCAGAGTTGTGCCAAAGTTGTCCCAGAGTTGTGCCAGAGTTGTGCCACAATTGTGGCAGAGTTGTGCCAGAGTTTTTCCAAAGTTGTGCCAGAGTTGTGCTAGAGTTGTGCTAGAGTTGTGCCAGAGTTGTGCCAGAGGTGTGCCAGAGTTGTGCCAGATGTGTGCTAGAGTTGTGCCAGAGTTGTGCCAGATTTGTTCCAGAGTTGTTCCAGAATTGTGCCAGAGGTGTGCCAGAGTTGTGCCAGAGTTGTACCAGAGTTGTTCCAAAGTTGTGCCAGAGTTCTACCAGAGTTGTTCCAGAGTTGTGCCAGATGTGTGCCAAAGTTGTGCCAGAGTTGTGCCAGAGTTGTGCCAGGGTTGTGCCAGAGTTGTGCCATATTTGTGCCAGAGTGGTGCCAGAGTTGTGCCATTGTTGTGCCAGAGTTGTGCAAGAGTTGTGCCAGAATTTTGGCAGAATTGTGCCAGGATTGCGCCAAAACTGTGCCAGAGTTGAGCCAGACTTATGCCAGAGTTGTGCCAGAGTTGTGCCTGAATTGTGCCGGATTTGTGCCTGAGTTTTGCCAGAGTTCTGCCAGAGTTGTGCCAGAGTTGTGCCAGGAATGTACCAGAGTTGTGCCATGTTTTTGCCAGAGTTGTGCACGATTTTTGCCAAATTTGTGCCAGATTTGTAACAGAGTTGTTCCATAGTTGTGCCAGAGTTGTGCTGGAATGTGCCAGAGTTGTGCCAGAGCTGTGCCAGAGTTGTGCCAATGTTGTGCCAAATCTGTGCTAGAGTCGTTCCAGAGTTGTGCTAGATGTGTGCCAAAGTTGTGCCAGACTTGTGCCAGAGTCTTGCCAGAGTTGTACCATAGTTGTGCCAGAGTGGTGCCACAGTTGTGCCAGTGTTGTGCCAGAGCTGTGCAAGAGTTGAGCCAAAGTTGTGGCAGAATTGTGCCAGAGTTGTGCAGGAGTTGTGCCAGACTTATGCCACAGTTGTCCCACAGGTGTGCTAGAGTTGTGCCTGAGGTGTGCCAGAGTTGTACCAGAGTTGTGCCAGAGTTGTGCCAGAGTTGTGCTAGAGTTGTGCAAAATTGTGCCAGAGTTGTGCCATAGTTATGCCAGAATTGTGCCAGAATTGTGCCAGAGTTGTGCCAGAGTCGTGCCAGAGTTGTGCCAGACTTGTGCCAATGTTGTTCCAGATTTGTGCCAGAGTTGTTCCAGAGTTGTTCCAGAGGTGTGCCAGAGTTGTGCCACAGTTGTGCCAGAGTTGTGCCCGATTTGTGCCAGAGTTGTGCCAGAGTTGTGTCATGGTTGTGCTAGAGTTGTGCCAGAGTTATGCCAGAGTTGTGGCAGAAATGTTCCAGTGTTGTGCCAGAGCTGTGCCAGAGTTGTGCCAAAACTGTGCCAGAGTTGTGCCAGAGCTTTGCCAGAGTTGTTCCCGAGTTGTGCCAGAGTTGCGCCGGAGTTGTGCTAGAGTTGTTCCAAAGTTGTGCCAGAGTTGAACCAGAGTTGAGCCAAAGTTGTGCCAGAGTTGTGCCAGAGGTGTTCCAAAGTTGTGCAAGAGCTCTGCCATAGTTGTGCCAGACTTGTGCCAGAGTCTTGCGAAAGTTGTGCTTGAGTTGTGTTAGAGTTGTGCCAGAGTTGTGCCAGAGTTGTGCCAGAGTTGTTCCCGAGTTGTGCCAGAGTTGCGCCAGAGTTGTGCTAGAGTTGTTCCAAAGTTGTGCCAGAGTTGAACCAGAGTTGAGCCAAAGTTGTGCCAGAGTTGTGCCAGAGGTGTTCCAAAGTTGTGCAAGAGCTCTGCCATAGTTGTGCCAGACTTGTGCCAGAGTCTTGCGAAAGTTGTGCTTGAGTTGTGTTAGAGTTGTGCCAGAGTTGTGCCAGAGCTGTGCCAGGGTTCTGCCATAGTTGTGCCATATTTGTGCCCGAGGTGTTCCAGAGTTGTTCCAGAGGTGTGCCACAGTGGTTCCAGAGTTGTGCCAGAGTTGTGCGAGAGTTGTGCTAGAGTTGTGCCAGAGTTGTGGCAGAGTTGTGCCATGTTTGTGCCAGAGTTGTGCCAGAGTTGTGCGAGAGTTGTGCCAGAGTTCTGCCAGAGTTGTGCCAAAGTTCTGCCAGGTTTGTGCTAGAGTTGTTCCAGAGTTGAGCCAGAGTTGTGCCAGAGTTGTGCCAGAGTTGTGGCAGAGTTGTGGCAGAGTTGTGGCAGAGTTGTGGCAGAGTTGTGGCAGAGTTGTGCCTGAGTTGCGCCTGAGTTGTGCCAGAGATGTGCCAGAGTTGTGCCCGAGTTGTGCCAAAGTTGTACGAGAATTGAGCCAGAGTTCCTCCAGCGTTGTTACAGAGTTGTGCCAGAGTTCTGCCATAGATGTGCCAGACCTGTGCCAGAGTTGTGCAAGAGCTGTGCCAGAGTTGTGCCAGAGTTGTGCCAGAGTTGTGCCAGAGTTAAGCCAGAGTTCTGCCAGAGTTGTGCAAGAGTTGTGCCTGAGTTGTGCCAGAGTTGTGCCAGAGTTGTGCCAGAGTTGTGCCAGAGTTGTGCCAGAGTTGTGCCAAAGTTGTGCCAGAGTTGTTTCAGAGTTGTGCCAGAGTTCTGCCATCGTTGTGCCAGAGGTGTGCCAGAGTTGTGCCAGAGTTGCGCCAGAGTTGTGCCAGAGTTGCGCCAGAGTTGTGCCAGAGTTGCGCCAGAGTTGTGCCAGAGTTGCGCCAGAGTTGTGCCAGAGTTGCGCCAGAGTTGTGCCAGAGTTGCGCCAGAGTTGTGCCAGAGTTGCGCCAGAGTTGTGCCAGAGTTGCGCCAGAGTTGTGCCAGAGTTGCGCCAGAGTTGTGCCAGAGTTGCGCCAGAGTTGTGCCAGAGTTGCGCCAGAGTTGTGCCAGAGTTGCGCCAGAGTTGTGCCAGAGTTGCGCCAGAGTTGTGCCAGAGTTGCGCCAGAGTTGTGCCAGAGTTGCGCCAGAGTTGTGCCAGAGTTGCGCCAGAGTTGTGCCAGAGTTGCGCCAGAGTTGTGCCAGAGTTGCGCCAGAGTTGTGCCAGAGTTGCGCCAGAGTTGTGCCAGAGTTGCGCCAGAGTTGTGCCAGAGTTGCGCCAGAGTTGTGCCAGAGTTGCGCCAGAGTTGTGCCAGAGTTGCGCCAGAGTTGTGCCAGAGTTGCGCCAGAGTTGTGCCAGAGTTGCGCCAGAGTTGTGCCAGAGTTGCGCCAGAGTTGTGCCAGAGTTGCGCCAGAGTTGTGCCAGAGTTGCGCCAGAGTTGTGCCAGAGTTGCGCCAGAGTTGTGCCAGAGTTGCGCCAGAGTTGTGCCAGAGTTGCGCCAGAGTTGTGCCAGAGTTGCGCCAGAGTTGTGCCAGAGTTGCGCCAGAGTTGTGCCAGAGTTGCGCCAGAGTTGTGCCAGAGTTGCGCCAGAGTTGTGCCAGAGTTGCGCCAGAGTTGTGCCAGAGTTGCGCCAGAGTTGTGCCAGAGTTGCGCCAGAGTTGTGCCAGAGTTGCGCCAGAGTTGTGCCAGAGTTGCGCCAGAGTTGTGCCAGAGTTATGCCAGAGTTCTTCCAAAGTTGTGCCACAGTTGTGCCAGAGTTGTTCTAGAGTTGTGCTTGAGTTGTGCCAGAGTTGTGCCAGAGTTGCGCCAAAGTTGTGCCAGATATGTGGAAGAGTTGTTCCAGAGTTGTGCCATAGTTGTGCAAGAGTTGTGCCAGAGTTGAGCCAGAGGTGACCCAGAGTAATGTCAGGGTTGTGCCAGAGTGGTGCTAGAGTTGTGCCAGAGTTGTGTCAAAGTTGTGCCAGAGTTGTGCCAAAGTTCGCCCAAAGTTGTGCCAGACTTCCGCCAGAGTTGTGCCAGAGTTTCGCCAGAGTTGTGCCAGATATGTGCCAGAGTTGTACCAGAGGTGTGCCAGAGTTGTGCAAGAGGTTTTCCAGAGTTATGCCAGAGTTCTTCCAAAGTTGTGCCACAGTTGTGCCTGATTTGTGCCAGAGTTGAGCCAGATTTGTGCCAGAGGTATGCCAGATTTGTGCCAGAGTGGTGCCAGAGTTGTGCCAGAGTTGTGCCAGAGTTGTGCAAGAGTTGTGCCAGAGTTGTGCCAGAGTTGTCCCAGAGTTCGGCCAAAGTTGTGCCAGAGTTTCGCCAGAGTTTTGCCGGAGATGTGCCACAATTTTGCCACGGCTGTGCCAAAGTTGTGCGAGCGTTGTGCCAGAGTTTTTCCAGAAATGTGCCAGAGTTGTGCCACAGTTGTGCCAGAGTTGTGCCAGATTTGTGTCAGAGTTGTGCCAGAATTGTGCCAGAGTTGTGCCAGAGTTGTGCATGAGTTGTGCCAAAGTTGTGCCAGAGTTGTGCCAAAGTTGTTACAGAGTTGTGCCAGAGTTGTGCCGTAGCTGTGCCAGAGTTGTGCCGAAGTTGTGCCAGAGTTGTGCCAGAGTTGTGCCAGAGTTGTGCCAAAGTTGTTCCAGAGTTGTGCCAGAGCTGTTCCAGAGTTCTGCCAGAGTTGTGCCAGACTTGTACCAGACTTGAGCCAGGGTTGTGTAAGAGTTGTGCCAGAGTTGTGCCAGATTTGTGCCAGAGTAGTGCCAGAGTTACGCCAGGGTTGTGCAATAGTTGTGCCAGATTTGTGCGAGAGTTATGATAGAGTTGTGCCAGATATGTGCCAGAGTTGTGACAGAGTTGTTACAAATTGTGCCAAAGTTGTGCCAGAGTTGTTCCAGAGTTGTGCCAGAGTTGTGCCAAGGTTGTGCCAGAGCAGTACCAGAGTTGTGACAAAGTTGTTCCAGATTTATGCCAGAGTTGTTCCAGAGGTGTGCGAGATGTGTGCCAGAGTTGTGCCAGAGTTGTGCCAGATTAGTGCCACAGTTGTGGCACAGTTGTGCCAGAGTTGTGCCACAGTCGTGCCAGAGTTGTGCCACAGTCGTGCCAGAGTTGTGCCACAGTCGTGCCAGAGTTGTGCCACAGTCGTGCCAGAGTTGTGCCACAGTCGTGCCAGAGTTGTGCCACAGTCGTGCCAGAGTTGTGCCACAGTCGTGCCAGAGTTGTGCCACAGTCGTGCCAGAGTTGTGCCACAGTCGTGCCAGAGTTGTGCCACAGTCGTGCCAGAGTTGTGCCACAGTCGTGCCAGAGTTGTGCCACAGTCGTGCCAGAGTTGTGCCACAGTCGTGCCAGAGTTGTGCCACAGTCGTGCCAGAGTTGTGCCACAGTCGTGCCAGAGTTGTGCCACAGTCGTGCCAGAGTTGTGCCACAGTCGTGCCAGAGTTGTGCCACAGTCGTGCCAGAGTTGTGCCACAGTCGTGCCAGAGTTGTGCCACAGTCGTGCCAGAGTTGTGCCACAGTCGTGCCAGAGTTGTGCCACAGTCGTGCCAGAGTTGTGCCACAGTCGTGCCAGAGTTGTGCCACAGTCGTGCCAGAGTTGTGCCACAGTCGTGCCAGAGTTGTGCCACAGTCGTGCCAGAGTTGTGCCACAGTCGTGCCAGAGTTGTGCCACAGTCGTGCCAGAGTTGTGCCACAGTCGTGCCAGAGTTGTGCCACAGTCGTGCCAGAGTTGTGCCACAGTCGTGCCAGAGTTGTGCCACAGTCGTGCCAGAGTTGTGCCACAGTCGTGCCAGAGTTGTGCCACAGTCGTGCCAGAGTTGTGCCACAGTCGTGCCAGAGTTGTGCCACAGTCGTGCCAGAGTTGTGCCACAGTCGTGCCAGAGTTGTGCCACAGTCGTGCCAGAGTTGTGCCACAGTCGTGCCAGAGTTGTGCCACAGTCGTGCCAGAGTTGTGCCACAGTCGTGCCAGAGTTGTGCCACAGTCGTGCCAGAGTTGTGCCACAGTCGTGCCAGAGTTGTGCCACAGTCGTGCCAGAGTTGTGCCACAGTCGTGCCAGAGTTGTGCCACAGTCGTGCCAGAGTTGTGCCACAGTCGTGCCAGAGTTGTGCCACAGTCGTGCCAGAGTTGTGCCACAGTCGTGCCAGAGTTGTGCCACAGTCGTGCCAGAGTTGTGCCACAGTCGTGCCAGAGTTGTGCCACAGTCGTGCCAGAGTTGTGCCACAGTCGTGCCAGAGTTGTGCCACAGTCGTGCCAGAGTTGTGCCACAGTCGTGCCAGAGTTGTGCCACAGTCGTGCCAGAGTTGTGCCACAGTCGTGCCAGAGTTGTGCCACAGTCGTGCCAGAGTTGTGCCACAGTCGTGCCAGAGTTGTGCCACAGTCGTGCCAGAGTTGTGCCACAGTCGTGCCAGAGTTGTGCCACAGTCGTGCCAGAGTTGTGCCACAGTCGTGCCAGAGTTGTGCCACAGTCGTGCCAGAGTTGTGCCACAGTCGTGCCAGAGTTGTGCCACAGTCGTGCCAGAGTTGTGCCACAGTCGTGCCAGAGTTGTGCCACAGTCGTGCCAGAGTTGTGCCACAGTCGTGCCAGAGTTGTGCCACAGTCGTGCCAGAGTTGTGCCACAGTCGTGCCAGAGTTGTGCCACAGTCGTGCCAGAGTTGTGCCACAGTCGTGCCAGAGTTGTGCCACAGTCGTGCCAGAGTTGTGCCACAGTCGTGCCAGAGTTGTGCCACAGTCGTGCCAGAGTTGTGCCACAGTCGTGCCAGAGTTGTGCCACAGTCGTGCCAGAGTTGTGCCACAGTCGTGCCAGAGTTGTGCCACAGTCGTGCCAGAGTTGTGCCACAGTCGTGCCAGAGTTGTGCCACAGTCGTGCCAGAGTTGTGCCACAGTCGTGCCAGAGTTGTGCCACAGTCGTGCCAGAGTTGTGCCACAGTCGTGCCAGAGTTGTGCCACAGTCGTGCCAGAGTTGTGCCACAGTCGTGCCAGAGTTGTGCCACAGTCGTGCCAGAGTTGTGCCACAGTCGTGCCAGAGTTGTGCCACAGTCGTGCCAGAGTTGTGCCACAGTCGTGCCAGAGTTGTGCCACAGTCGTGCCAGAGTTGTGCCACAGTCGTGCCAGAGTTGTGCCACAGTCGTGCCAGAGTTGTGCCACAGTCGTGCCAGAGTTGTGCCACAGTCGTGCCAGAGTTGTGCCACAGTCGTGCCAGAGTTGTGCCACAGTCGTGCCAGAGTTGTGCCACAGTCGTGCCAGAGTTGTGCCACAGTCGTGCCAGAGTTGTGCCACAGTCGTGCCAGAGTTGTGCCACAGTCGTGCCAGAGTTGTGCCACAGTCGTGCCAGAGTTGTGCCACAGTCGTGCCAGAGTTGTGCCACAGTCGTGCCAGAGTTGTGCCACAGTCGTGCCAGAGTTGTGCCACAGTCGTGCCAGAGTTGTGCCACAGTCGTGCCAGAGTTGTGCCACAGTCGTGCCAGAGTTGTGCCACAGTCGTGCCAGAGTTGTGCCACAGTCGTGCCAGAGTTGTGCCACAGTCGTGCCAGAGTTGTGCCACAGTCGTGCCAGAGTTGTGCCACAGTCGTGCCAGAGTTGTGCCACAGTCGTGCCAGAGTTGTGCCACAGTCGTGCCAGAGTTGTGCCACAGTCGTGCCAGAGTTGTGCCACAGTCGTGCCAGAGTTGTGCCACAGTCGTGCCAGAGTTGTGCCACAGTCGTGCCAGAGTTGTGCCACAGTCGTGCCAGAGTTGTGCCACAGTCGTGCCAGAGTTGTGCCACAGTCGTGCCAGAGTTGTGCCACAGTCGTGCCAGAGTTGTGCCACAGTCGTGCCAGAGTTGTGCCACAGTCGTGCCAGAGTTGTGCCACAGTCGTGCCAGAGTTGTGCCACAGTCGTGCCAGAGTTGTGCCACAGTCGTGCCAGAGTTGTGCCACAGTCGTGCCAGAGTTGTGCCACAGTCGTGCCAGAGTTGTGCCACAGTCGTGCCAGAGTTGTGCCACAGTCGTGCCAGAGTTGTGCCACAGTCGTGCCAGAGTTGTGCCACAGTCGTGCCAGAGTTGTGCCACAGTCGTGCCAGAGTTGTGCCACAGTCGTGCCAGAGTTGTGCCACAGTCGTGCCAGAGTTGTGCCACAGTCGTGCCAGAGTTGTGCCACAGTCGTGCCAGAGTTGTGCCACAGTCGTGCCAGAGTTGTGCCACAGTCGTGCCAGAGTTGTGCCACAGTCGTGCCAGAGTTGTGCCACAGTCGTGCCAGAGTTGTGCCACAGTCGTGCCAGAGTTGTGCCACAGTCGTGCCAGAGTTGTGCCACAGTCGTGCCAGAGTTGTGCCACAGTCGTGCCAGAGTTGTGCCACAGTCGTGCCAGAGTTGTGCCACAGTCGTGCCAGAGTTGTGCCACAGTCGTGCCAGAGTTGTGCCACAGTCGTGCCAGAGTTGTGCCACAGTCGTGCCAGAGTTGTGCCACAGTCGTGCCAGAGTTGTGCCACAGTCGTGCCAGAGTTGTGCCACAGTCGTGCCAGAGTTGTGCCACAGTCGTGCCAGAGTTGTGCCACAGTCGTGCCAGAGTTGTGCCACAGTCGTGCCAGAGTTGTGCCACAGTCGTGCCAGAGTTGTGCCACAGTCGTGCCAGAGTTGTGCCACAGTCGTGCCAGAGTTGTGCCACAGTCGTGCCAGAGTTGTGCCACAGTCGTGCCAGAGTTGTGCCACAGTCGTGCCAGAGTTGTGCCACAGTCGTGCCAGAGTTGTGCCACAGTCGTGCCAGAGTTGTGCCACAGTCGTGCCAGAGTTGTGCCACAGTCGTGCCAGAGTTGTGCCACAGTCGTGCCAGAGTTGTGCCACAGTCGTGCCAGAGTTGTGCCACAGTCGTGCCAGAGTTGTGCCACAGTCGTGCCAGAGTTGTGCCACAGTCGTGCCAGAGTTGTGCCACAGTCGTGCCAGAGTTGTGCCACAGTCGTGCCAGAGTTGTGCCACAGTCGTGCCAGAGTTGTGCCACAGTCGTGCCAGAGTTGTGCCACAGTCGTGCCAGAGTTGTGCCACAGTCGTGCCAGAGTTGTGCCACAGTCGTGCCAGAGTTGTGCCACAGTCGTGCCAGAGTTGTGCCACAGTCGTGCCAGAGTTGTGCCACAGTCGTGCCAGAGTTGTGCCACAGTCGTGCCAGAGTTGTGCCACAGTCGTGCCAGAGTTGTGCCACAGTCGTGCCAGAGTTGTGCCACAGTCGTGCCAGAGTTGTGCCACAGTCGTGCCAGAGTTGTGCCACAGTCGTGCCAGAGTTGTGCCACAGTCGTGCCAGAGTTGTGCCACAGTCGTGCCAGAGTTGTGCCACAGTCGTGCCAGAGTTGTGCCACAGTCGTGCCAGAGTTGTGCCACAGTCGTGCCAGAGTTGTGCCACAGTCGTGCCAGAGTTGTGCCACAGTCGTGCCAGAGTTGTGCCACAGTCGTGCCAGAGTTGTGCCACAGTCGTGCCAGAGTTGTGCCACAGTCGTGCCAGAGTTGTGCCACAGTCGTGCCAGAGTTGTGCCACAGTCGTGCCAGAGTTGTGCCACAGTCGTGCCAGAGTTGTGCCACAGTCGTGCCAGAGTTGTGCAAGAGTTGAGCTGGAGTTGTCCCACGGTTTTGCCACAGTTGTGCCACAGTTGTGCCAGAGGTGTGCCCGAGTTGTGCCAGAGTTGTGCCAGAGTTGTGCCATAGTTGTGCCAAAGTTGTGCTAGAGTTTTGCCGGAGTTGTCCCAGAGTTGTGCAAGAATTTTGCCAGATTTGTACCAGAGTTGTGCCGCAGTTGTGCAACAATTTTGCCACAGTTGTGCCACAGTTCTGCCAGAGTTGTTCCAGAGTTTTTCCAGACTTGTGCCAGAGTTGTGCCAGAGTTGTGGCAGAGATATGCCAGGGTTGTGCCAGAGTTGTGCCAGAGTTGTGCTAGAGGTGTGCCAGCGTTGTCCCATAGTTGTGGCAGAATTGTGCAAGAGTTGTGACACAGTTGTGCCATAGTTGTGCCATACGTGTGCCAGAGTTGTGCCAGATTTGTGCCAAATTTGTCCCAGAGTTGTGCCAGAGTCGTGCCAGAGTGTTGCCAGAGTTGTGCCAGGGTTGTACCAGACTAGTATCAGATATGTGCCATAGTTGTGTCAGAGTTGTGCCAGAGCTGTGCCATAGTTGTGCCAGAGTTGTGCCAGAGATGTGCCAAAGTTGTGCCAGAGTTGTGCAAGAGTTGTTCTAGAGTTGTGCCAGATT
>SZWC01033464.1:0-19568 GCA_023375785.1 Penium margaritaceum | reverse complement strand
AGCTCTAGCTCTATATGTACTCCACCATTTTGAGTGATTGAACAACCATTCTTCAGCACAAGTGATGCCCTTCCAATCACACATGCTCGCTGCTCCAAGGCTCCCTCTCTCCTCAAGTTCCAACAGTTCTGCATGAAGGCATGTGGACTCGGCCCACTCTGACTCTGGCAAAGTCGGAGATTGTTGGCAAAGGACCCATCCGGCTCAGTTTCAGGTCCACAGGACCAAGTCCCAGGAAACTACCAGATGCCTGCTCTGATCATCAGTCCGACTTTGCCATTGGAAAGATCAGGTGGCAAAATACATACGGTCCAACTTTCAGGCAAATCCAATAGTGGGATTGGGAGATATGAATTTTTGAAGTTTCCAGGGTCATCGATTGCCGATATCCGGGTGACCATGGGCGATGGCTCCATGCCTTTGCCTGAGAAAAGAAAAAAGGCAAGAGGTCCAGGGTCAAGACCTGATGGAGAAATATCCAAAAAGGTCGTAGATTCTTGGGTTGCCTTGTCAAAGTGTGCTGACGGGGAAAAGAGTACCTCTCCTTACTTTTTAGGAGAGGTGAGATCCTTGTGTGCTAGCCATGGACACATGGCGATTCTTCATGGGATTGTTGATTATGTGACCACTAGGAGTATGCCATGAGAGCATTTTCTATATCTCTAGGTCGTGTGTGATTGGTTAGCCTGATTGCTAGGCTGATTTCCTCCCTTGTGTGAGATTATAGACTCTAGTGTGAGCCTTAGCCTCCATGACTAAGTGGTGTGGCTTGTGAGAGGGCTGACTTGCCCAAGCTCTAGATCTATATGTACTCCATCATTTTTAGTGATTCAACAACCATTCTTCAGCACAAGTGATGCCCTTCCAGTCCTACATGCTCGCTTCTCCAAGGCTCTCTCTCTCCTCCAGTTCCAATAGCTTTGACCCCACCACGTACACATTTGAGGGCCTGTCCACGAGAACCCATATCTGTTCTCTTCAATAGATGGGAGTTTGCTATTCACTACCTCCTTCGACTTGGCTCCATCTGGCATGTTCATAGTGTATGAAGAGGACTGTGAACATGCCAGATGTGGCCAAGTGGAAAGAGGCAGTGGATAGCGAACTTGCATCCATTGAAGAGAATGGAATATGGGTTTTGATGGACAAGCGTCCAAATGCGTACGTGGTGGGGTCAAAGAAGGTACTGCAGAAAACATTCAAGCAAGATGGTGCTATTGACAAGTACAAGAAAAGAGTTGTGCCGAAGGGATTTTCCTAGTGTGCAGGCTTAGATTTTGAGGAGACCTTCAGGCCTGTCGTCACCTTTGCCTCCATCGGATCCATGTTGGACATTGCTAGTGCCAAAGATCTAGAGGTCCACGAGATGGACGTCTAGACAGCTTTCCTTTACGGGAAGCTAGATAAATAAGTGCTGATGGAAGTACCTCAGGGAGGGAAAGCTCCAGAGGGCAAGATTTCCAAAGTGGTCAAGGTACTCTACGGGTTAAAACATGCCCAAAGGATGTGGTACAAGGAGATGGATGGCTTCATGGCCAGGCTCACCTTCACGTACTGTCAAAACGACCCTAGTGTCTATGTGCGGGAGAATGAGCGAGGCTTGATGCTTGTTGCTCTGTAAATGGATGACCTGATCATGTGCTCGTTGTCAGTGGAGTTGTTGAACAAGGTGAACAAAAATCTTAGCAACAAGTTCAAGATGAAGGACATGGGTCCGCTTGAGTTCTACTTCACGATAGCCGTCCAACACCATCGAATAGCAAGCACCATTGAGCAGAATCAGACCAAGTACATCATGGAGATGCTCAAGTGCTACAACATGGAGGATTGCAAGCCCATCAGCACACCCATGACAACAGACATCAAGCTCTCCTCCTCCATGAGTCCCACCACGGAAGCAGAATGGCACAAGATGGAGAATATTCCCTAACGGTTTGCAGTTGGCAGCCTCATGTATTTCATGGTAGGAACATGCTCTGATTTTTTCTATGATGTGGGACAAGTGAGCAGGTTTGTAGCCAATCCAGGGTTACAGTATAGGCCAGCAGTCAAGCGCATGATGCTCTATCTACAGAAGACACGACTCATGGAACTCAAGTTTAAAGGTAAAGAAGGATCTGACCCGCTGTAGCTGGTGTTCTGTACAGACGCCGACTGGGAAGGAAGAATCAATGATAGATCTACCTTGGGCTTTGAGTGCCTCTTGAACACCGGTGCACTGACTTAGGCAAGCAAAAAGCAAGACTGTGTCTCCCTCTCTACCACTGAGGCAGAGTACATCACTCTGTCAAAAGCATGCAAGGAGACAAAGTGGCTATGCAGTTTGCTTGCTGAGATGAAAGTGCCATAAATGGAAGCAACAAAGGTCCGCATTGACAACAAGAGTGCCATGAAAATGGCATAGGATGATGTCATCTCCCGGCGGACCACGGACATCAACATCAGGTACCACTACTCACGCGGTCTGGTCACAAAGGAGATCGTGGACCTGGAATACGTGGAGACCAAGACAATTCTCACAGATTGTATGACAAAGGTATGCAAGGAATCAATATGGTCAATGCATCCGACGAAGACTGAGGCTAAACCTACTAGAGAGAGGAGATATCTCACAATTAGTTGACAAAGGTATAAGGGAGAGTTTATTGACCTTGTATGCTCCTTGTCCATAGCTGAGATTTGGACAGGCACAGGACGAACTACATATGCACTGCTCCCTTGGAGTAAGTCCTCTAAGTCTTGTCCAGATAGACAAGGCAAACACTACTCCTTTAGAGCAAGTCTCCTTGGTCTAAACTGGATACTATAGCCAGCAAACACTACCTAGGACAACTCATTTTGTCTTAGACGTTCCAGAGTTTGTCTATGGAGTGAGAGGTCACTGGGTCAAATCCCAGCCCAGTGACTGATTTTCTTTGTAACCAAAAGGGGGACCGAAAGGTTCTAAGAGACATCTTGGAACATTCCAAGGTCCTTCCTAGTGGCTGGTGCCAGTTGGCGGTCACAAGGAGCGTCATGTAGGCAATGGGGATGATGCAATCTAGATAGCCCCCAAAGTGGCTCATCCAAGGAGCCACTGCCCGCCTAGGCTAGAGGTTGGCTTGAGGACTATAAGAACCTGTCAGTTGCCCGTCATTGAATACAGTTCTTACCTTTGAGACTCCTTACAGAGTTCTCCACCAAAGGCAGACACTAAAGAAGAACTAGTTGGTCTAAGCCCCATGAACTAGCTCGTCACGCGAAAGTGACCAGGTGCTAAGGACACAGTATAAGGAAATGATTCCTATTAACTGCTCAGTGTGGAACCGTGCTTCTGAGGATGATATCTCCTCCTATTGGCAATACTAGGAGCACACAGCAAATGCCATTATGTCGGCCTTGTTTTCTAGTCTGTTGTGTCAGGCCCGTTGACAAAATGCACTCTAGCAAACCTAGGATCGTGCCTCGAAGGGCGAAGATTACCTTGTTAGGGCCAAAGGATTGTACCTCCAAGGAGAGAGCTTATCCTTGGCCCTGGTTTGCGAAGTGCAGGTTTATGCCATTGGATTTGATGGAACAGATGGACCACATGGAGCTCATGTAGCCGATACGCGCTACAAGACGGAGAGGACAAGAAAGTGCACAGAAGTATGCCTTACGACTAGTCAGTTTTGGTCTATAACCCTTTCCAACCCGGCCTGAGACAACGGACTAGAAAACAAGGCCGACACAATATTACTTGCTTTCCACTCCTAGTTGTACAACTAGGAAGAGATATCACCCTCATAATCACGGTTCCACACTAAGCAATTCATAGGAATTACTTTCTTACACTATGTTCTTAGCACTTGGTGACTTTTGCGCGAGGAGCTTAATCCCGGGGCTTAGACCAACCAATGCTTCTTTAGTATTTGTCTCTGGTGGATAATTCTATGAGGAGTGTCTAAGGTAAGAACTGTAATCAATGACATGCAACTAACAGGTTCTTATATTCCTAGAGCCAGCTTTTAGCCTAGACGCATAGTGGCTCTTTGGATAAGCCACTTTGGGAGTAATCTGGACTACATCATCTCCCCTGCCTACATGGCGCTCCGTGTGACCACCAAGTTGTGCTAGCAACCAGGAAGGATCTTTGAATGTTCTAAGATGTCTCTTAGAACTTTCTTATCCCCCTTTTGGTCACAAAGAAAATTAGTCACTAGGCTCCGATTTGACCCAGTGACCTCTCACTCCAAAGACTAACTGTGGAATATGTATACCACAAGGAGTTGTCCTAGGTAGTGTTTGCTTGCTATGCTATTCAGTTAAGACCAAGGAGACTTGCTCAAAAGGAGCAGTGCATGCCTTGTTTATCTGGACCAGACTTTGTAGACTTACTCCAAGGGAGCAGTATACGTCTAGTCAGTCTTCTGCGTGTCCGAGGGACATATTATGTCAAGAATATCTTCTCTCTCCCGTTGTCTTGGTTTTCTTCTTCATTGGTTGCGTTAATCATACCGATGTCTCGTGTACTTATAGAATGGAATTTGCTGTCAAGCCCCTTGGTCATGCAATCTGCAAGCATCTTCTTAGTCTCCACGTATTCGAGGTCACAATCTCCTTTATGACCAGGTCGTGTGAGTAGTTATACCTGATCTTGATGTGCTTGGTCCGCCACAAGATGGCGTCATCCTATGCAATTTTCATGGCTCTCTCGTTGTCGATATGGACATTTATTGCTTCCATCTATGGCTCTTTCATCTCAGCAAACAAAGTGCATAGCCACCGCGTCTCCTTGTATGATTCTGACTGAGCGATGAGCTTTGCCTCAACGATAGAGAGGGAGACATAGTCTTGCCTTATGCTTTTCCAAGAGACTCTACCACCATTCAAGAGCCACACAAAGCCCGAGCTAGACTTTCTACCATGGATTCTTCCTTCCTAGTCAGGGTTTGTATAGTTTACTAGTCGTAGCAGGTCAGATCCATCTTGGTCCCTAAACTGTAGTCCCATGTGTCGTGTCTTCTGTAGATATCGTATAATGCGCTAGACTACTTGCCAGTGTTGTGGCCCTGGATTGGTCACAAAGCTGCTCATTTATCCCACAGCATAGCAAATATGAGAGCGTGTTCCTACCATGGCATACATGAGGCTGCCAACAGCAGAGTGGTAGGGAATATTCTCCAACGCCATTCTGCTTCTATGTTGGAACTCATGGAGGATGAGAGCTTGATATCTGTTGTCATGGATGTGCTGATGGGCTTGTAGTCCTCCATGTTATAGCACTTAGGGACCTCCATGATGTACTTGGTCTGGTTGAGCTCGATGGTACCTGGTGTTTGATTGTAGTCAACAGCTATCTCGAGGTAGAACTTGAGAGGACCCATGTCCTTCATCTTGAACCTGTTCTTGAGATCCATCTTAAGCTTATTCAACAGGTCAACTTACAACGAGCAAATATCAGGTCATCCACGTACAGTATAACCAGAGTCAAGCCTTACTCATCCTCCGCTGCACAGACACAAGGGTCATTCTGGCAATGCGTGAAGGTGAGTCTGGCCATGAAGTCATCCATCTCCTTGTTCCACATCCTTGGACTGTGTTTCAGACCGTTTGCAAATCTTGTCCTCTAGATCAGGCACTTGACATCCATGTGGTGGATCTCTGGATCTTTTATAGTAGCAATGCCCAACATGGATCTGATAGAGGCAAAGGTGACGATAGGCAGGAAGGTCTCTTCGTACTATGAGCCTGCAAGCTGGAAAAACCCCTTTACGAAAGCTCCTACCTTGTACTTGTTAATACTACAATCTTACTTGAAAATTTTCCAGAGTGCTTATTTTGACCCCACCATGTACGCATTTTAGGACCTATCCACCAAAACCCATATTCCGTTCTCATCAATGGATATGAGTTCGCTATCCACGCCTCCTTTCTCTTATTGGGAAAGGAGCAATCTAGCTCAGTTCAGGTCCACAAGAGCAACTTCCAGGAAACTACCAGATACCTACTCCGATCGTCAATCCAACTTCACCATTGCAAAGGTCAAGAGGCAAAATGTCTACGGTCCAAGTTTGAGGCTGATCCAATAGTCGGATTGGGAGATATGAATTTTCAAAGTTTTCGGGGTCATCGACCGCTGATATCCGGGTCACCATGGGCGATGGCTCCATGCCTTAGCCTGAGAAAAGAAAAAGACAAGAGGTCTAGGATCAAGACCTGATGGGAGAAATATCCAAAAAGGTCCTAGATTCTTGGGTTGCCTGGTCAGAGTGTGCTGACTAGGAAAAAGATACCTCTCCTTAATTTTTGGGTGAGGTAAGATCCTTGTGTGCTAGCCATGGACACATGGCGATTCTACATGGAATTGTGGCTTATGTGACCACTAAGAGCATGTCATAAGAGCATTTTCTAGCTCTCTAGGTCATATGTGAGTGGTCAGCCTGATTGCTAGGCTAATTTTCTCCCTTGTGTGAGATTATGGACTCTAGTGTGTGAGCCTTAGCCTCCATGGCTAAGTTGTGTGGCTTGTGAGAGGGCCGACCTCCCCAAACTGTAGCTCAATGTAATCCATCATTTTGAGTGATTAAACAACCATTCCTCAGCACAAGTGATGCCCTTCCAGTCACACATGCTCGCTGCTCCAAGGATCACTCTCTCCTCCAGTTCAAACATTTAGTATTTGAGCCAGGTTCTGCCACTTTCAGCCAGCACAGGCCGTCACTTTGAGAGTGACGGGTTGGGGTGAAACCTTCTTCAAATATGACATTCAACAACATGATCTTCAATTTCAAAAGACAAGCGTTCCAACGAGACCAAGATCGCGAAGATCCAATGGTTGGATTGAGAGCTATGCTCAAAATGAGGTTGGCTTGGGGTACACTCTTCTCTTTGAGCGAGACTGTCGCCTTGTGATGACCATTAATCTCTTGTTTCTTTACCAAATTTAGATAGTAGCACATAAAAATTGAAGTATTCTTCCAAAGCTTTCCATTAGTGTAAAAATATTTGCATTCCATTAGTACATTTGGAAGAAACCCCATTTACAAGCTGGCTGGTGTGAGCTAGAGTAGGAGCATAAGCATACCCTGTTTTCAAGAGGGCATATCTTTCAAAATCAACGTTGATGACCCTGTTTTATGGGTCCATCTGAAAGGTTTTGAGCTGAGTTTTCTCGTGGTGGACTCCAAATTCCCAATCTGCTAGCCTCTATAGTCCATTTTCTGTCAGACAGATTTCTGGCAGAAGCAGTAGCAGAAGCAAGGGTAGCGCCGCCACTCAAGGGCAACGCTGAGCATCACCAGGGCTCAAAATGGCAGCACGAGGTGTGGTAACAGTAGTCCAGCCCTTGGAGAGGCTGAAAGGACACACCAACTTCACGTTTTGGAAGATTTGTACCCGCCTCCTTTTGGAGGAGAGGGGCTTGTGGGAGGTGGTGAGCGGCAACCAGCGTGGTCCGCCTCCATAGGCAAATGGTATTAGTGCAACAGAGGTGGTGGCGGGGAAGACGCCGCACAAAGGTGCAGCAGATGCAAGTTCATCTACAACTGCATCGGCGGCATATGAGGAGTGGAAGAAGAAGGACAGGCTGGCCTACAGGCTGCTTGTCAACACCATCTCCAACCCGCATGTTCAGTACGTGAGTGACAAGGCTACTGCAAAATAGGCGTGGGACACGTTGTACAAGAAGTATGAGAGGAAGGATCCTGCATTCCTCATGCTTTTGGAGGAGAAGATGATGGCGTTGAAAATGCAGGATGGCAAAGGGATGGAGGCGTACTTGGACATGCTAAAGGAGCTGGGCAAGCAGCTGAAAGCGGCCGGCAACCCTGTGGAAGACACGCGCTTCTGCCTCCTCTTGTTGAGGAGAATCCCAACAAGCTATGACACGGTACGAGAGACGTTGGAGTGCCAGCCAACTCTTGACCTCGACTTCATCTGCACGCACTTGGTGTAGCTAGAGCTGCGTCGTAATGTAGTAAAGCGTAATGGTGGCAGCAGCAACTGTGAAGCAGCCTTCATGGCCATGGGCTCACGCAACCAGCAGCAGCAGCTGTCCGGGCAGCAGAGAGGCAAGAAGGGCAAGTGCCACTATTGCCAGAAAGAGGGGCACTACAAGAAAGACGACTTCAAGTTCAAGAGGGACCAGAAAGAGCAACAGCAACAGGAGCAACAGAAGCAATCTCCACAGCAACAGCACCAGCATTCACAACAACGTCAGTCACAGCAATATCAGTACAAGCAGACTGGCGTACGCCATTTTGGCAACATGAACGTCGCCAAGGAGGTGCGCGACCGCCTCTTCATGGCAAAGTCTGACATGTCACAGAAGGAAAAGGCAGATGTGGCTTGGTAAAAGGACTAAGGGTCTACCAAGACTCTGTCGCACCACAAGGAGTGGTTCACGCAGCTGCTCTCCTTCTTCCCGGTCCGATTAATTTGGGTGATGATCAGGTGGTGTATGCTGAGGGCATTGGGATTGTGGAGATGTGGTTGGAGACCCAGTGTGGCATTGAAGTGGGAGTGTTCCATGGCGTGCTGTATGTACTTGATGATGCGTTCAACCTTCTCTCAGTATCCTCTCTCACCCACACAAGACTGCAAGTTGTCTTTGACGACGACTATGGCTACATCCTTGACAAGGAAACCGGAGAGGAGTTGGCCAGGTCGGTGAAGGAATGCGACATGTACCGCCTGCTGGGGGCGACCAAGATCCCGTGCGAGCAGAGTCTTGGAGTAGTGGTACAGGCCATAGATGGCAAAATCTGGCATGCGCGCTACGGCCACATCGGCATGCGTGCCTTGCAGCAACTTTAAACAAAGCAGATGGTGCATGACTTACCCACCATATCTAGCTTTGAGCCGCAGTTGTGCATCGGTTGTTTAGAGAGGAAGTAGCAACACGAGGCATTCTCAGGAGCAGGGGGCGCATGAAGGAGGTGCTGGAGCTGGTCCACACAGATTTTTGTGGCCCGATTCAGACCCCGATCTTTTGAGGCTCTAGGTATTCTTTCACCTTCATTGATGATTTCAGCCGTTACACTGCTGTATATTGCCTTTCCTCCAAGGACCAGTGCTTTGACAGGTTCAAGGAGTTCAAGGCCATGATGAAGAACCATACCGGCAAGAAAATCAAGGCGTTGCACAGCGACCGCGGTGGAGAGTACCTGAGCAAGAAGTTTCAGGACTACCTCGCAGCAGCACGCATCAAGGCGCAGCGCACTGCGCCATACTCGCCGCAGCAAAACCGTGTAGCAAAACGTGCCAACCGCACCATGGTTGAGTCAGCGCGCTCCATGTTGCACGCCGCTTGGCTCACCTACAACTTTTGGGCCGAAGTAGTGAGCACTGCGGTGTACATCAAGAACTGCAGTCCAACCAAGGTCCTGGAGCAGATGACACCGTACGAGGCTTGGTTGGGCAAGAAGCCGAGCGTGGGTCATCTTCGCGCGTTTGTCAGTTTGGCGCACTTGCAGGTGCCCAAGGAGAAGCGGCAAAATTGGGACGCAACCTACCTGACCCAGTCTCTCCTGATCCTTCCTCCATTGTGACAAGTGGAGAACCAGTCTATTCTCCCATGTCTGATGGAGCACATATAGCGTCCTCATCGGCAGAAGCAGAGAAAGAAGATACACCACCATCAACGAAGCAGTTGTGCAAGCAGCACCGTGCCAGCCTCCTGCTAACGCTCTAGTACTAGGTTGTAGGTACCCTCTCAGGATGCGCTACAAGCCTGTTGAGCGCGCGCATTTGTGGATGTTGCAAAAACCAGATCAGATGAATGTCGTACTTGCAACAGACTCTGATGATCCGACGTCGTACAAGGAGGCCATGGCTGCATCAGATGTAGCAGATTGGGCGCAAGCAATGCAACAAGAGATACAATCGCAGCTCCACAACGGTACGTGGGAGCTGATTGAGCGTCCATCTGGACGTAAGGTACTCAAGTGCAAATGGGTGCTCAAGAAGAAGCGGGGAGCAAATGGCAACCTGGAAAAGTACAAGGCAAGGCTGGTTCCCAACGGCTACATGCAGCAGGAAGGCATTCACTATACTAAAACCTTTGCTCCTGTTGCAAAGTTTGTCTCTGTGCATAGGCTTCTTTCTTATGTAGCAGCAGAGGACTTTGAGGTCCACCACATGGACGTCAAGACGGCGTTCGTGAACGGTGACCTGGAGGAGGAAATTGACATGGAGCAGCCAAAACGGTTGTCATTGATGTCCAGGAGGACCTGGTTTGCAAGCTGCAGAAGTCACTGTACGACCTCAAAGAAGCGTCGCATGCTTGGAACCAGAAGTTGGCTGCGGCATTGCAGTGCATGGGATTCGAGCGCAGTGAGTGTGACTACAGCGTTTATCGCTAGTAGTATGGTCATGAGGTGCTCATCATCATCGTCTATGTGGATGACATGCTCCTCCTTTCCAACAGCATGCCGGCACTCCAGGAGTTGAAGGAATCCATGCAGGAGCGCTTCCCAATGTCTGATCTCGGGGAGGCGTCATACTTCCTCAGAATCTAGGTCATGTGCAACCGCAAATCACGCTCTCTCTTGCTACAACAGAGCCGCTACATCAAGGATATTTTCCAGCGGTACGCCATGGCAGAGGCCAAGCCCATCGGCACGCCACTGGAGATGCGGCAGTACCCTGTGAGCTTCAATGGAGAAGCAGATGCAGCTGAGCGGCAGAAGTACCAGAGCGCCGTCGGCAGCCTCATGTACCTGATGGTTGCAACCAGGCCGGACCTCGCACAAGCTGTTAGCGCTGTGAGCCAGCACATGGCTAATCCCGGATCTGAGCACCAGAAGGCAGTGAAGCGGATCTTCCGCTACCTTGCTAGAACCATCATCATCGGCATCACCTACAACGGCAATGACAACGTCATCTGCTATACAGACGCAGATTAGGCTTCAAACCCTAAAGATAGCAAGTCCATCTCTGGACATGTATTCCTCATGAATGGTGGTGCAATCAGCTGGTGCAACAGCGGCAAGTGGTCGTGGCCACCTCAAGTTCGAGGAAACTACCAGATGCCTGCTCCAATTGTCAATCCAATTTCCCCATTGGAAAGCTCAGGTGGCAAAATGTCTACGGTCCAAGTTTGAGGCCGATCCAAGAGTCGGATTGGGAGATATGAAGTTTTGAAGTTTTTGGGGTCATCAAAACGACGATATCCGGGTGACCATGGACGATGGCTCCATGCCTTAGCCTGAGAAGAGAAAAAGGCAAGAGGTCTAGGGTCAAGACCTGATAGGAGAAATATCCAAAATGGTCAAACATTCTTGGGTTGCGTTGTCAGAGTGTACTGACTAGGAAAAAGGTACCTCTCCTTACTTTTTGGGTCAGGTGAGATCCTTGTGTGCTAGCCATGGACACATGGCGATTCTCCATGGAATTGTGGGTTATGTGACCACTAGGAGCATGCCATGAGAGCATTCTCTAGCTCTCTAGGTTGTGTGTGAGTGGTCAGCCTGATTGCTAGGCTGATTTCCTCCCTTGTGTGAGATTATGGACTCCAGTGTGTTTGAGCATTAGTCTCCATGGCAAAGTGG
Source organism: Penium margaritaceum (assembly GCA_023375785.1). NCBI lineage: Eukaryota > Viridiplantae > Streptophyta > Zygnematophyceae > Desmidiales > Peniaceae > Penium > Penium margaritaceum. Next base: position 8,058 of record SZWC01033464.1, on the reverse strand, counting down.
TATGGCTTGTGAGAGGGCTGACTTGCCCAAGCTCTAGCTCTATATGTTCTCCATCATTTTGAGTAATTAAACAACTATTCTTCAGCACAAGTGATGCCCTTCCAGTCCCACATGCTCGCTACTCCAAGACTCCCTCTTTCCTCCAGTTCCAACTCCACTCGATACCATCTAGCATGTTCATAGCCCAAGCTACGGTCACAAGCTCTCCCTGTGCCAAGTATGACCAGCTGAGTCCGGGCCATTCTACACTCCCAGCATCATACTTGGGCAAAGGTTTCTTTTTGCACATACTATGCCAAAGTTTTGCTTGTCGTCATTCAAGGCTTTGTTTCTTCATTTGCTCCTGTGCTGCCATTGATCCATTGTTATATGAACAGCCACCAGCCTCAGTGTCATAGACTGTCGCTGCGTCAGCCTGCACAGTCACTTTCCCTACAATACCATCCTTGACTAGCACTATTTACCAGTTCTCAGGTGCCTGATCACCTGACTTGGGTAACACTATCCACTCTCCTTATTTGGGAACATAGACACGATCCAGCGACTCTTTCTTACCAAGCGTCCTTCTATCAAACTCAACATCTTAGCTCGTGATGAGCTTTCCAGCCGCTTGGTCCCACAACCTTTTGGCCTTGTCTAAAGTATCGTATCCAATCATTACACACTAACGATACGTACATCCAGCTTGCCATTTCCTTCTCGTGTGTGGATCTTTGTCAAGGAAGTAGAATCAAAGACCCAAAAGTGTGAGGCATCTGGCTTCTTCCCTGATCAAGCATCATGTGGTGTCCTGAGCCATTTTTCTTGCTACTTCTTTCCTTGCCTTCCAAGTCCGTTTGCCACAGTAACATTCACTAGGTAGCAAGCAGTTCTTGCAGCTTCAACCTAGAAGTGAGGTAGTTGTTTGGCATCAAAGAGCATGTTTTGTGTCATGCCGAAGATAGTTTGGTTCATCCGCTTTGCAACACCATTGCTCTGGAGAGTATAAGACGTAGTGGTTTGGTGTTTGATGATCTGTTGGCTTAATCAGCCTTTGTGCACCTCGTACTCACTACTATTGTCCGTACGCAGTACCTTGACCTTCTTGCTTGTCTATCGCTCTATCATGGCAACAAAATTTTGTAACTTCTCCTTTGCCTCTTCCTTTATCTTGAGGATGTAGATCCACATCTTTCAACTGTGGTCATTCACAAAGGCCAAAAATACGTACTGGCACTGTTTGAAGAAGTGCGGAATGGTCCACACACATCAGAGTGAATCAGGTTTAAGATTGCTACTACACGTTGTCCATTATGCTCAAAGGGCTTTCTATTTGCCTTCCCTTGGAGGTATGGCTCACACAGCTTACACTTTTCCTCATTCTTGGCCTTGCATCCCTCAATTCCATGAACTCCTGTATGCTGCTGCATAGCCTGTACTGTGCTTTGAGATACATGGCTAAAACTCGTGTACCACAGCTCAGCATCCGTGTCTTTGGTGGAGTTGGCCGCCATGATAGCAGCCTCTGGTGCAATATCGGACTTTGTAGACTTGGACTCTTTAACCGTAGCATATCTCGAATTTGTATTCTCAATAAGCTTGGCATTATCAACTCTTTGGACCTGTGCGACAAGACTCTCCTTGGGATAGGAGATCTTGATGTCCTTGTTCCTTAGAATCACGGGCTCTTCCTTGCTATCATGTCATAGTCCGTGATCTTGGACACCGACAAGAGGTTTGCCAGAAAAGAAGGCATTTATATGATGTTCTCCAGCTTCAAGCATTTTTCAGTAGCGTTCACATTGATGCTGATCAACGTATCTCCCTCACCTTGTCCATGGACAAGGCTGCCTGTTGGATCTAGAGGAAAGAGGGAGCCTTGGAGAAGCGAGCATGTGGGTTAGATACGGCACCAGTTGTGCTGAAGAATGGTCATTGAATCACTCAAAATGATGGAGTACATATAAAGCAAGAGTTTGGATAAGTCAGTCCTCTCACAAGCCACACCACTTAGCCATGGACGCCAAGGCTCACATACTAGAGTCCACACAAGAGAGGAAAGCAGCCTAGCAATCAGGTTGACAAGTCACATATGAACTAGAGAGCTAGAGAATGCTCTCATGGCTCAATCCTAGTGGTCACATAACCCACAAGTCCATGGAGAATCGCCATGTGTCCATGGCTAGCACACAAGGATCTCACCTCACCTTAAAAGTAAGGAGAGGTATTTCTATCATAGTCATGATACCTGACAAGGCAATCCTAAGACCAAGGATTTCAGCCTATACTGTGTAGTATAGGCTGAAATGTTAGCCTCACTACTGGTGTAACGCATGGCCTGGTACGTACGTGTTCGGACTTTGCCTCATATGTCAAATCCTCCGATTTGCGAGCGACAATCATAGTAATCACAGGACCTTATCTTTCAATTAGCGCCATGAGGAGGATCATAGCCGTGAGATTTGTATTGATTTCTGAGTTCATTTGGGTCATTTACTGTAGTATTCCTTTACATTGCAATAGGAAGTCTATATTCAACTCTGCCTCGTTCATCCTTATCAAAATCAGCTTTTGAAGGATGAAGAGGCGATTTGCGAGAGTCGTTGATTGGTGTACACGTACAAGTTTCTCATTAGTCTTTGATGCATGTTAGATACCTTAGAGATGGACCTACTGTGAATTTCACAATGATGTCACAAGAATCGCAACTCCCATGTCATTGTTCACATACCACGCTTCATGTCCAGCACCTGTTTTTGGACGTTCAACCTCTTTTCCAAGGAACATCTTCAAGTAGCCACACACCCTCAAGAGAATCACAAATTGCCATTTCACGAGGAAAAACCTATCCTCTCGAACTTTGATATCCTTTTTGTTGATCCGCTCAAGAGTCAGTGTTGTGGGTATCATCATACTGCTTCTCTACTTCTCTGCTTCGTTATGGCCGATGTAGGCTGATGTATGCTATTGTCTGCTACCGGTTATGAAGGTGCAGATCTATTGAATTCCCTTTATCAATTCATCACCTGTAAACAAAGAAAAATACACTCAAGCTCGGTTGTGGACATAGGATCGTCCGGCTCAGTTTCAGGTCCACAGGAGCAAGTTCCAGGAAACTACCACATACCAGGCAGCAATTTGACTACACTCCAAGTTTCAGTCTGATCTAACGGTCGGATTGGGAGATATGAATTTTTCGAAGTTTTCGGGGTCATGGACTGCCAATGTCTGGGTGACCATTGGACTAGGATTTGCTTCAGTGACCTCTCACTCCATACACTAACTCTGGAACGTCTCAAAGAGTTGTCCTCTGTAGTGTTTACTGTATACTATCCAGTTTAGACCAAGGGGACTTGCTCCAAAAGAGCAGTGCATTACTTGTCTATCTAGGCCAGACTTAGGGGACTAACTCCATAAGAGTAGTACATGCCTAGTCCGTCTTGTGCTTGTCCAAATGTGAGCTATGGACAAGGAGCATATCAGGTCAACAATCTCTTCTTGCACCTCTGTTCATTAGCTGTGACATATTTCCTCTCTCCAGTTATCTTGGCCTTAGTCTTTGTCTGCTATGTTGACCATGCCAATGCCTCAAGTACCTGGAGAATGCAATTCGCTGTCAAGCACCTTGGTCATGCAATCTGCGAGCATCTTCTTGTTCTCCACGATTTCCACGTCCAGAATCTCCTTTGCGACCAGAACGCGTGAGTAGTGGTACCTGATGTCAATGTGCTTGGTTCATCGGGAGATGACGTTATCGTGTGCCATTTTTCATAACACTCTTGGTGTCGATGCGGACCTATGTTGCTTCCGTTTGTGGCACTTTCATCTCAGCAAGCAAAGTGCATAGCCATTGTGTCTCTTTGCATGCTTCTTACATAGATCGCTCTGTCGGATGTATTCTGCCTCAACAGTACAGAGGAAAATACGGTTTTCCTTTTTTTGCTTGTCTAAGAGACTGTACCACCGTTCACGAGGCACACGAAGCCAGATATGGACTTTCAGTCGTTGAGACTTCCTGTTAGGAAAGAAGCCATCCGGCTCAGTTTCAGGTCCACTAAAGCAAGTTCCAAGAAACTACCATATGCTTTTTCCGATTGTCAATCGGACTTCACCATTGAAAAGATAAAGTGGAAAAATGTCTATTGTCAAAGTTTCAGGTCGATCCAACGGTCAGATTGGGAGATATGAATTTTTTCAGTTTTCGGGGTTATGGACCGCCGATCTCTGGGTGACCATCGGTGACGGCTCCATGCCTTAGCTTGAGAAAAGAAAAACGCAAGAGGTCCAGGCTCGAGACCTGGTGGGAGAAATATCCAAAAAGATCATTGGTCTTACGATAACCTTATCAGAGTGTGTTGACTAGGATAAAAGTACCTCTCCTTACTTTTTAGATGAGGTGAGATCCTTGTGTGCTAGCCATGAACACATGGCAATTCTTTATGGGATTGTATATTATATGACCACTAGGAGGGAGTCATTAGAGAATTCTCTAGCTCTGTAGGTTGTGTATGACTGGTCAGCCTGATTGCTAGGCTGATTTCCTCTCTTGTGTGAGATTATAGACTAGTGTGTGAGCCTTAGCCTCAATGATTAAGTGGTGTTACTTGTGAGAGAGCTGACTTGCCCAAGGTCTAGCTCTATATGTAAACCATCATTTTGACTGATTCAACAACCATTCTTCAGCACAACTGAAGAAAACTACCTTTTATGTCCAACATGCTCGCTGTCCCAAGGCTCCCTCTCTCTTCTAGATCCAACATTTGGTACCAGAACCAAGTTCTGCCACTTTCAGCCAGCACAAGCCGTCACTTTGAGGGTGATACTTTAGGTTAATACCTTGACCAAATTTGACAATCAACTATAAGATCTTCAATCTCAAAAGACAAGCTTTCCAACTAGCACACGATCGTGATGATCCAACAGTCAGATTGAGAGTTATGCTCAAAATGAGATCGGCTAGGGCTACTCTCTTCTCTATGAGTAAGACCGTTGCCTTGTAATGATCATCAGTCTCTTGTTTCTTTGTCATAAACTACGGCAATACACAAATTGTAGTATTAATCCTAAAGCTTTCCATTGATTCAAAACCATTTGCATTTCATTGATTCGTTTGGAGAACACCGTTTACAAGCTGGCTGATCTAAGTTTGGAAGGAGCAAAAGCATCTATTATTTTCAAAATGACATACATTTCAAAATCTCCTTTTGATGACCTTCTGTTATGGGTCAATCCAAGAGGTTTTGAGCTGAATTTTCTCGTGGTAGGCTCAATATTTTCAAATTCTTTGTCTCATGGCATCTACAATCCATTTTCTGTCACACAGATTTCTGACAGAAGCAAAAGTAGACGGAGGGGTAGCGCCACCACCCAAAGTCAAGACGGAGCATCACCAAGGCTCAAAATGGCAGCAACAGCCGTTGTGATAACAGCGTAGCCTTTGGAGACGCTGGAGGGATGTGCTAACTTCAAGTTTTGAAAGCTCCGTACCTGCCTCCTTTTGAAGGAGAGGGGCTTGTAGAAGGAGGTCAGCAGCGACGAATCAGCTCCAGATCTGCAAGAAAAAGGCATCCCCGCAGCACAGGTGGTGGCAGGGGTGATGCCGTAGAAGGATGCAGCCAGTAGAGGTTCATCTGCGGCTATACTAGTGGCGTATGAGGAGTAGAAGAAGAAGGACAGGTAGGCCTATAGATTGCTTATCAACACCATCTCAAATCCACATCTTGAGTACGTAAGTGACAAGGCTACTACAAAGGAGGGATAGGATACATTGTGCAAGAAGTGTGAAAGCAAAGACCCTATATGCCTCATGCTTTTGGAGGAGGAGATGATGGCGTTGAAAATGTAGGGTGTTGAAGGGATTGAGGGTGACCTCAACAGGGTAAAGGAGCAAGCGAAGTAGCTGAGATCAACCAATAATCTTGTGGAAGATACGCACTTTGTCCTCCTCTTATTGAGGGGACTCCCAACCAGCTACGACACGGTAGAAAAGACGTTGGAGTGCAAGCCAACTCTCGACCTCGACTTCATCTGCACACATGTGGTGCTGGTGGAATTACGTCACAAAGTAGGAAAGCGGAATGGTAGCGGTAGCTATGAAACAGCTTTTGTGACCACGAGCTCATGCAACCAGCAGCAACAGCAGTAGCCTGGGCAGCAGAGAGGTAAGAAAAAAGACAACATCCACTACTTCCAGAAAGAAGGACACTACAAGAAAGAGTGCTTCAAGTTCAAGAGGGACCAAAGGGAGCAACAACAACAGCAAAAGCAACAATCTCCACAACAGCAGCAACAGCACTCACAACATCAACAGTAGTAGCAGAACCATCGTGCGTCAGTTTGGCACCATGAACGTAGCCAAGGAGGTGCGCGACCGCCTTTTCATGGTGAAGTCAGACATCTTACAGATAGAGAGGACAGATCAGGCATGGTACAAAGACTCAGGATGCACCAAGAGCCTGATGCACCACAAGGAGTGGTTCACGCAGTTGCTCTTCATTCTCCTCCGACCGATTGCCTTGGGTGATGATCGGGTGGTGTATGCTAAGGGGATTGGGATTGTGGAGATGTAGTTGGAGACCCCACGTGGCATTGAAGAGGGAGTGTTCCATGGTGTGGTGTATCTCCCTGATACTGCATTCAACCTCCTCTCTAATCAACACAAGACTGCGTGTCGTCTTTGACGACGACTATGGCTACATCCTCCATAAAGACACTGGGGAGGAGTAAACTAGGTCGGTGAAGGAGGGCGACATGTACCGCCTGCTAGGGGCAACCTAGATCCCATATGAGCAGAGTTTTGCAGCAGTTGTGCAGGTAGTAGTTGGTGAAATCTGGCATACGCACTATGGCCACATCGACATGCGCGCTTTGTAGCAGCTTCAAGCTGGTGCGTGACTTACCCACTATGTCCAACTTTGAGCAGCCGCTATACATTGGCTGTTTTGAGGAGAAACAACATTGCGAAGCGTTGCCTGGAATAGGAGAACATGCAAAGGAGGTGCTAGAGCTCGTTGACACGGACTTATGTGGCCCAATGCAGACCCAGAACTTTGAAGGCTGTAGGTGTTTTCTGATCTTCATTGATAATTCCAGCCGTTACACTACTATGCACTTCCTTGCTTCCAAGGACCAGTACTTTGACAGGTTCAAGGAGTTCAAAGCAATGGTGGAGAGCCAGACCGGCAAGAAGATCAAGGCGTTACGCAGCGACCGTGGCGGAGCGTACTCGAGCGAGGACTTCCAAGACTACCTTGCAGCATCTCGCATCAAGACGTAGCGTACTATACCATACTTGCCGTAGTAGAATTGTGTAGCAAAACGCACCAACTGTACCAGTATGGAGTCGGCATGCTCCATGTCCTCAGCTGTTGCATAAGAGAGAAGCATGCACATAGAGGCAAATTTTGCAGCAGGGACAGAGGTTTCTGTGTAGTCGATGTCCTCCTGCTGCGAGTAGCCCTTGGCGACCAGCCTCGCCTTGTATTTTTCTAGGTTGCCATCTGCTCCCCGCTTCTTATTAAATACCCACTTGCACTTGATCACCTTGCATCCATGTGGACGCACAGTCATCTTCTACATGCCATTCTCTAGCTGCGACTATATCTCCTTCTGCACAGTTTGCGCCCAATCTGCTGCATGTAGAACTCCCATTGCCTCCTTCTATGACGTTGGCTCATCTGCATCTGCAGCAACTCTGACCTTCATCTGTTCTTGTTTCTACAGCATCCAGAAATGGCCGCGCTCACCAGGCTTGTAGCGCACCTTTGGAGGGTACCTGCTGTTGACCTGATATGCTCCTTGTCCATCGCTGACATTTGGACAGGCACAGGATGGACTAGGCATGCACTGCTCCCTTGGAATAAGTCCCCTAAGTCCCGTCCAGATAAACAAGGCATGCAATGCTCCTTTGAGCAAGTCCCCTTCGTCTAAACTGGATAATTTAGCCAGGAACCATTTGTTGGAACTTGAGGAGAGAGGGAGCCTTGGAGCAGCGAGCATGTGTGATTGGAAGGGCATCACTTGTGCTGAAGAATGGTTGTTCAATCACTCAAAATGGTGGAGTACATATAGAGCTAGAGC